>JAQQSW010004491.1:0-14427 GCA_028646575.1 Pseudocheirus occidentalis
CACATACTTCAGTAAATGGACAGGGACAGAGTAGTGAACAGAAATGGCCACTATGAAGATGTCCTGTATAATCACCCATCCACAGCCTGTATTGAATTGAGTGTCCTTCCAGTGGGGGTGGGTGACAAGGGAGGAATTGAAAGAATTTAGAATTTAAAGTTCTGCAATACCTGCAACTAGGAATTAAGATATACAGGGGCTGGGATAGAGAGACCCCTCCTGCCCTACCAGAAAGCAAGAGAGCAGAGCAGGGGAGGGACTTTACAGTAGGATTGCTATTTTAGGTTTGGGGCAGGGGCAAGATGGGGAGAAAATTTGTAATTCAAAAATGCAATGAAAATGAATAATGTAAACAAGACAACAAATTAAAAAATAAATTTAAAAAGATGTATATAGTAGATTCAGAGTTTAATGAATAGCTCTATTGCAGTATATATGGAAATGCTAATTATAGCTGATGTCTGGAGTTTTTTGCTTAAAATTTTGAAAATTAAAAAAAAGTTTTGGACCACTTTTCTTATATTATTGCCTAAAGTATTACATTCAGGTGTCTTTATTTGTTTGTACTGTCTTTCATTCAGCATGTTTGTCTAGGAGATTTATGGTCCTTCACTTACTTTTATGCCGCATGTCTAGAAGATTTGTCACTTTGGCATGTAGAGCTTTTATGTAATATTTATCATTACTTTTCTTTCTTTTGATTTTTTTTCTCTTCGGTATTTTTGTGTTGTGAATCTGTCATTTTCTATGTCTTAGTATTCTTTGGCAAGAATCTCCATCATGTGTTTTCTCTGTTTCTTACAAAATTATTCCTTGAGACCTCTGATTTCTGACCCAATTTCCTTCCTAATATCTTCTTTTAACAGTTTTTTAAAATAAATATAGAGATTTTATTTATTATTTCATGTTCTGTAAAAAGTCTGAAGTGTTTTCTTGTTGACTAGGTAATTTTGGCTTACTTTCCTTCATAGAGTAATGATTCTTTGTGTTTTGATCTCTGCTTTTTTGTCCTAATTTTTTCTTCTCTTTTTGAACCTCTCTGTTCTTTTTTTGTATAAGAAGAGATTTATTTTTTTTTACCCAAGCTTGCTCTTTGGACTTGTATTTAACCCTTTTTCTTATATTCCTAGTCACGTTTATGTTATTTTTCCTCCTCGTTTCACTTTTGTTTCAGTAGAAACACACCATAAGCTTGAGTATCCTAATTGTGAAGTTGGTAAAACCACCTTTGTCCATATATGTTGTGGAGTGAAAACTGTATCCCTATTCAGTTTCCAGTCCCTTTTCCAATTAGGAATGGCAGCTCTTTCTTTTCTAGGTGTCTGGAAGTTACCTTTGCATTCTTCAAGTTTTATCTCCTTCCCAAGGTTCTCTTACTTACTTTAAGATGGTTGGGCAGGATCCATATTTACCTCATTTGTGAAGAGAAGAACTTTAGACTGAGTCAATATAATGTAGTGATCAGCAAGATCCTAAAGTTCAGGGCTGTAAGATTCATGGCAACTCAGTTGGGGCATGGTCATGCTGATTGGGAGCTCTAATATCTCTTGTGCCCTTTCATATAATTCTCTATTTTTCTCTTAATTTATGGAGTAAGCTTTATATATCTATATTACCTTTATTAATTTTTTGGAGTTTGCAAAGTTATACAAAAAAATTACTACTCCATGATTATATTTTTGAGTTATTAGGCAGCTTTTATTCTGTCCACCATAGGACATAAACTTTACTAGCAAATACAGGAAACATAAAACAATCAAATAGCCCACCATATTCATTTGTTTGTCTAGTCTTCAATTTACTGCATATTTGTACCATCTGAACAAATATCAATGGTACTTTCATTTGTCAAGTATCTATGTGTCATTTATTTAGTCTTCTAACAGCAGAACATTCCAATTTCTGATCTCCTTGGTCCTTTGAAAAGAGTGCTGGTAAAGATATATACACCTGGGAATATGGTACCCCAAACTTAAGTTCAAGAATTCTTTCTTTCATAGTTTACTCATGAACTCTTTCTGAAGAACACATGAACTATCCCCATCTGCAGAATCCATTCTTAATGATAGACAAAAATATTGGCAGATTAAGTAATTTAATAACTGAAGATCCAAAAACTCTTACAATAAGTGTCTTGTACAAGACACAAGAATAGGTATCCTTGCTTGTGAATCCCTTGTAATTCTACGTTTTCTGTTCTGGCAAAGGGGAGCAAGGAAAAGTTCAGTCCTCCACCTTGCTTCTGGAACCTCCTACTCGATAATCTTACATAGATAATTTAAAATGACTTTCAAGTACATTTTCTAGTTCTTTTACTAGTATAAATTCATTTACATATAATGACTTGAAAACAACAAGGGCACATACTGTGGTATTATGTCGCTATTTATCTAGGGTGTCAATTCTTTAATACCCATATTTGTTTAGGTATTTTCCAGTTCAAAGATTATTGTCTTTGTCTTAAAAAAGAAAAGAAAAAGTTTCGAGTTGTCTGTTATTTAAGTTATCAGTCATCATCCTCATCATCCTCATCATCATTATATCTGTACATAGCACTAGTCTTAACTTTTCTTTGGTCATTACATAAATGTAGGTTTTAAGTCTTTTTTAAATCAATATTTGTAAAGCCAATCATGAGCAACTCTCCCGAGGAGCTCTCCTTAGGAGTGCTGTTGTGAATAACTTTAAGGTGTTGATTATATAGTATAATAAACTCTCAATTCAGCAATAAGTTAAAGTAAAATATTCACAACAATATAGCATAATGACTTATGACTAAAGTAGCCATGTAGTCTTAAACAAAATATACCATTCCGTAAGTCACAAATCTCCCTCAATCAATTTGGAGAACCCTAATAAAATCTTATTTCATCTTGATTGGAGGCTGGCTTCTAATCCTCTTTAAACTAGTCATCCTTAATGGGTAGTGGAAAGTATAAAGGCCACCCACTAGTAGGTTACAATTAAGTTACAATATCATCAATAACTATTAAGTAACCCCTCAAGGGGGAGTGGAAAATACAAAGGTCATCCACCCCTAGGTCACAAATAAGTCACAAATCTCATCAGTCAGCACTGAGTACTCAAGTAAAGGTCCTTTCATCTTAACTCAAGACTGACTTCCAAACTCCAGGGTTCTTCTTCCACAGGCTTCCAGCTCTTTACTTGATTTGCCTGACTGTTGCCTAGATTCAAAGGTAGGTAGCTGTCCATTCCTGTCCCATATTACACCTTACAGGGATGGCTCCTTTAGACCTCTTCACAGTTTCCAATTCTAGGAAAACAAAGCTCAACAGGGCTACAAAAATATTTACACACATTGCTGGCCCTATCATCTCAATTCACTTTCTGTCTGAGAAATCAACACAAATCAACAGGCAGATGCTTCTGTCTGACAAAGTAACAAAAATCAACAGAGTGCTTCTGTCTGACAAAGTGACACAATCAACACAGAACAACAGACAGAACAACAGACAGACTGCTGACATAAAAAAACATCCTCCCTCTCAGTTCTGCTAGGTCCCAGTTCATGCTCGAACTTTTATATACTCTGTCCCTTCCTGTTCCACCTTTCCTGTTGTGTCCTTCCTGTTGTACTCTTTCAACAAGTTCCTCTAACAAGGGCTCCACGTGATGATGTAAGCCCTATTAAGGGAAAGAAGGATCTCCAAACTCCCTTAGGCCTATTAAGGGCAATAAAACTATGCTGTTTTCAACAAAGAATTGATATAATCACAGGCAGAGCTCAAAGGCACTTGTACAGCTGAAACAAAGAACTTAAGTATTACTTTGCTTGCCCCACTACAATAAGTGAAACAAGGAGCACTTGAGTTGCCTTTCCATCCTTACATTTCTCTTTAGCCTCAATTCATTCATAAATTTGTTTCTCAAGATGTTCTTATAGCATAGGTTCTTACTTTGTATTCACTCTGTGATATCTGTTCTGTTTTCTGTCATGAATGTCTCTTTCTCTCTCCCTCTCTCTCATGTATATATATATATAGATATAGATATAGATATGTATATATGTAGTATATATTGTGTATATATGTATAACATGCATAAATATATACTTATATATACATATATTCATACACACATATGTATATGTGTATATATGTATCTATCTATCTATCTATCTATCTATCTATCTATCTATCTATCTATCTATCTATCTTTCAAGAATTCCTGAGTTTCTTATGCATCCCCCTCAGTATCTTTTGACAGCTTATTTTTCCTCTCTTATCAGAATTGCTTCTCTTTATGTATTCAGAATTTGATTCTTAAGAACCTCCCACCTCTTTTGTGTTAACTTTCTATGTAGAACTTTATTTAATCTATAGACTACTAAAATTTATTTGCCTTTTCAATTTCCTCTATTTAAACTCAGATTCAAGCAGGGCAAAACGAGAGAATCCTGCCTCAGCACCAGAAGAGCGATTCCTGCAATTGCCCTCTCGTCATTCACTTGGTCCACCCACCATCTGCAAACCTGGAGCTCTGGAAGCAGCTATCATTGCAGCAGCTGCAGCCACCACCGTGATCTTCTTTCACCCAGTTCCAACAGAATTTCCCCACTGACCCTTTATCTTCTTTTTGGTGTTTATGCATTGAGAATTCTTGAAACCACCACAGCTGCCAGTGATTCACTGATTCCCTGAGGTCTCCTTAGACTGGTATGTGCTGCTGGTCTGTGGCAGTGCAGCCCATGGAGGATTGCACTGTGCACACCACTAGGTGTGTTATACCTACCCTGTCAGTTTGTCAGTCTCTTCTTAGCTGCAGACATATTTCATTCTGTCATGTTGTGGGTTCTGTAGCTCTAAAATCTGTTTAGAATCCTTTGTACAGGTATTTGGGGTAATTAGGGACAAGCTCAAGTAAATTCTAGTTTTTACTCCATCATCTTTACTCTGCCCCCTGGTTCATCTTTCTTATTACTTACAGAGTGAACATTTTTCTACTGGAATCCAGGCCCTATTGCCTTCTTTATCACATATCTACTGCATCATTTTTCATTTTGACTGAAGAAAGCAATTTCTTAAAAAATAAAGTTGACCAAATTTTAAAAAAACAATCCACTGAAGAAAATAATGTGATATAACTGGTAAACTATAAAAAAGATCCAAAATCTGACTGAAGAAAATAATTCCTTAAAAATTAGGATTGAGCAAGAGGAAACCAAATATCTAAAGAATCAGTCAAACCAAATCAAAAGAATGAAAAAAATAGAAGAAAATTTAAAATACCTCAAAGGATAAAATGACTAATCTGAGAAAAGTCATTTCCCAAATGATGAACATTCCCTCAGAATCTAACTTTTTACCACCACCAATAGATCTGCTATAAATATTTTTGTGTATGTGGATCATTTTCTTGTTTTTATGTTGTCTTTAGGATACAGACCTAGAAGTGTTATTGCCAGTTTAAAGAATGCATAGTTTGAGATCCCCTGGGGCATAGCCCCAAATTTTCTCCAACGTTGTTGGATCATCTTGCAACTCCACCAACAATGCATTAGCATTCCAATTTTCCCACATCCTATCTAAATTTTGTCATTTCCGTATTTTGTCATGTTAGCAAATCCTATAGGTGTGATGTGGTATATCAGAGTTGTTTTGATTTGCATTTCTCCAATCAATAGCAATTTTGAGCATTTTTTACATGACTAAAGATAGCTTTCATTTCTTCCTCTGAAAACTGCCTCTTCATATTCTTTGACCAATTATCAATTGAGAAATGACTTGTATTCTTATAAGTTTGATTCAGTTATCTATATATTTTAGAAATGAGGCCTTTATCGGAGACACTGGATGTAAAAATTCTTTCCCAGTTTTCTCTTTCTCTTTTAATCTTGGTTGCATTGGCTTTGTGTAAAAAAAAAC
Source organism: Pseudocheirus occidentalis (assembly GCA_028646575.1). Taxonomy (NCBI): domain Eukaryota; kingdom Metazoa; phylum Chordata; class Mammalia; order Diprotodontia; family Pseudocheiridae; genus Pseudocheirus; species Pseudocheirus occidentalis. The sequence continues at coordinate 5,886 of JAQQSW010004491.1, forward strand.
TTTCCAATTTAATATAATCAAAGTCATCCATTTTCTATTTCATTATGTTCTCTATCTCGTATTTGGTCATAAATTATTCTCTTCTCCAAAAATCTGATAACTAAACTATTATTTACACTGCTAATTTCCTTATTGTAGCAGTCTTTGTACCTAAATCAGGTACGAATTTCCACTCTATTTTGATATATTGTGTAATATATGGGTCTATGCCTAATTTATGCCATATTATTACCAATTTTCTCAGCAATTTTCATTAAATAGTGACCTCTTATCTCAGAAACTGGAGATTTGGCTTCATTAATAGTAGATTATTTTAATCATTGACAATTGTTTCTTGTATATCTAACTGTAATGACAGGCAAAGGTGTACTTTTTGTTGTTTGTATGGGTTGAGCTTTAGTTAAATAAATGCCTAAGATTGAGTCTTGCCTCTTGAATTAAAAATCCTTAATTGAATTAAGTACCTTTGAATTAAAAGTCTTTGATTGGAAACAGTATATATTGAATTGCTTGGAGGGAGAGAGGAGAGGTGCTGAGTAGAGAGAGGAACAAAGCTGAGAGATAAAAGTGAGCATGAGTGGTTAGGGGAACTTGCTTATGGAGAGTCCTAACAGAAAGAATATTTGCAATATCATTGCTCTGTCTGTTGATCTGTGTTTATTTCTCAGACAGAAGCCGTTTCAGTTGATCCGTTATGATTTCTTGGACAGAAAGTGAAATGAGATGATAGTGTTGGTAATTCATGTAAATATTGTTATAGCCCTTTTAAGCTTTGTCTTCCTAGAAGCAGAAGATGCAGGAAGGAGCCCCTGAAGCCTGCTTTAAAGTAGGAGCAAAAGAGATTGGAGATGAGTACCCTCTGTGAGCTGAAACAAGGAGCAGAGAGTTGCCTATTTGTGAATCCAGGTAAGAGCTGGAAACCATCAGCCCACAGAGAAAGAGTCATGGGACTTGGAAGTCTATCTCCAGTCAAGATGAAAGAGGACTTTACTTAGACACTCTATATTGACTGAGGAGATTGCAACTTGCTCTGATCTAGGGGTGAATGTTGTTTATATTTCCTGCTACCCTTTCAGAGTGTGTTATACTAGGAAAACCCTAGCCTGAGAACTCCTGACTTTGGGGATTCCAAAATATATGTTGTGTGGGGATTCTGAGGAATGTTGTAAGATATACTGAGTGATATGCTTTGTTTAAGACTATGTGTCCACATTGGTAAAAAGTTTTTTGATATTGCTGTGAATGTTATGCTTTACTTTATTGAACAATGTTTAGTACTGAATAGAGAGTTCATTATACTGGACCCTTAAAATTATCCACAGCAGCAATCCTCAGGAGCGTTGCTATGACTGGGGTTACACTAACCTATTCCACTGATCCACCACTCTATTTCTTAGCCAGAAAGATACAATTTTGATGAGTGCTGCTTTGTAAAATAATCTAAGTTCTGGTATAACTAGACCACTTTCCCTTACATTTCTTCTCATTGGTTCCCTTGATATTCTTGAACTTTTGTCTTTCCAGATGAATTTTGTATTTTTGTCCTACCTCTATGAAATGATTTATGTTTTTTGATTGTTATGGTAGTGAATAAGAAATTTTATTTAATTAGAGTTGTCATTTTTATTATATTTTCTCTGCCTACCATAAGCAACTGATTTTTCCCTAAATATTTAGATCTAGCTTTATTTGTGTGAAAGTGTTTTGTATTTAAACAAGTTTCAGTCTTGAGTTGTGGGTAATGTTGCCCTTGGTCTCAGATCCTCTTTACTGTTATCTTCTGGATTCTTACTGGAGCCTCAACCTTAGAGATTCATCTCCTAACACTCATCCAAGGCCCCCACCCATCTTTTCTTGCAAATGTGGTATGGCATTCACAAGACATGCTCTTTCTCCTCACAAATAACCACAATCCTATAGCACATCCAATCAGCACTGCGAGATCTGGCTTCCAGAAATATTTTGGGTGGATAGGAGGGAGCTTCATTCTTTTTGTAATTAGCAGTGGGCTCTTCCTTAATGAAAATTTTTGAGGTAAAAGTTCATAAAGTGAAAGTTTCTGCTTCAATTGATAAATGGTGAGAGGATATGAACAGGCAGTTTTCAGATGAAGGAATTGAAGGTATCTGTAAGCATGAGAAAAATGCTGTAAATCACTATTGATTAGAGAAATGCAAATCAAAACAACTCACTGATTAGATTGGCTAAAATTACAAAACATGAAAATGATGAATGCTTGGGAGGATGTGGAAAAATTGGAACACTAATGCATTGTTGATGGACCTGTGAACTGATCTGACCATTCTAGAGAGCAATTTAAAACTATGCCCAATGGGCTATAGATAGGTACATGACCTTTGACCCAACAATACCATCTCAAGGGATGTATCTTAAAGAGATCATACAAGTGGGAGGAGTACCCATACGTACAAAAATACTTACAGCAGCTCTTCTTGTGGTGGCAAAGAATTGGAATTCAAGGGGATGCCCATCAATTGGAGAATGGCTAAATAAGTTGTGGTATATGACTGTAATGGAATACTATTGTCCTATAAAAAATGAGGAGTAGACAGACTTCGTAATAACCTGGAGCGACTTATATAAACTGATACTGAGTGAGGAGCATAGAACCAGGAAAACTTTTCACATAATTACAGACACATGATATCTATGAAGACTAATTTTGACGGTCTGTGCTCCTCTCAGTAATGCAGGGTTGTGAGACAGCTCCAAGGAGCTCATGATGGAGGGGGATATCCAGATCCAAAGAAAAGAACAGCAGAGACTGGATGCAGATTGAAGCAAGCTACTTGCTCTCTTTGTTTTGTATTTTGTTTGGTTCCTTTTTTCTCATTCAGTCCATTGGTTATAACTCTTCTTTACACATTGATTAATGTTAAATGTTAAGGTATCTGTAGAACCTATATCAGATGGCATGCCACCTATGAGGGGAGGGAAGGAAGACAAGGAGGGGAAGAAAATTTGGAACTCAAGGAATTGTGTAATTGAATGTTGTAAACTAAAAGTAAATAAATAAATTTTTAAGAAGACAGTTTCTGAGTCTGTGAAGTGAAATTTCTTAAGGCCTAGTGTGCTTCTCAATACACCTACCCTCAGGGCTTATTGTTTCTCAGTTGAGCCTGGAGGTGTCTGTATTTCATTCGTGTCAAACCTCAGCCTCTGTAAGTCCTGTATTTTCTGAGGTCTTTTCATGTTGTCTGTAATGGTAATCAATTTGTTTGATATTTAGGGCTAAGTGGATAGGATACTTAGGGCTAAGTAGATCAGATACTTAGGGCTAAGTAGATTATATATTTAGGGTTAAGTAGATCCTAGTAACTTAGGGCTAAGTATAGAACTCTGTCCATTGGTGAAAAGGTGTGAATTGCCCTGTTGACCTGGAAGAATGTTATTGGCTGAGACACTCCCCTATTGACTTGGGAGAAGACCAGTGCTCATAAGCAATAATTTTATAGAGCCAAGACAGATTTAGGATTTGGCTCCTCAGTGAAGCTGACTGAAGATATGAACAGGAAGGGACTTTGTTTGTTGGTGGCCTGGCTGATCCTTGAGTTCCAGGCAAGAGAAGTCCTGAAGGGTTTGAGGTGTGCTGAACCTTGTGAACTTCAATGTGTGAAATTAATTAAGTGGCCAACATGAGGAGTAGGAAGCAAAGTAAGAAGAGTAACCAAACTCTAGAATCCTTTCTTGGGGAAAAAAAGGATCAAACTATGGAATGGGAGGAAGACAACACAGTCAGAACTCCCACACCAAATGCTTCTAAGATAAATGAAGATTGCCTACAAGCCATAGATTGACTTAAAAAGGACTTTGAAAACCAAATAAGAGAAGTAGAGGAAAAATTGGGAGGAGAAATGAGAATGATGCAAGAAAGAGTCAACAAACTGCCTGAAGAGAATAACACCTTAAAAACAGATTAACTCAAAAGGCAAAAGAGGCCCAAAAAGCCAATGAGGAGAAGTATGCCTTAAAAAGTCAAATATGCCAGATGGAAAAAGAATCTCAAAAGCATTCTGAAGAGAATAATTTCTTCAAAATTAGAGTGGAGTAAATGGAAGCAAATGAATTTATGAGAATCCAAGATACTATTAAACAGATCCAAACAAATGAAAAAAATAGAAGGTAATGTGAAATATCTCCTTGAAAAAAAACCACTGACCTGGAAAACAGATTCAGGAGAGAAATTTAAAAAGTAATGGTCTACCTGAAAACCACATTGAAAAAAGAACTTAGAAAGCATCCTTCAAGAGATTCTGAAGGAAAATTTCCCTGATATTTTAGAACCAGAGGGCAAAATAGAAATTGAAAGAATTCACCAATTACCTCTGGAAAAAGGTCCCTAAAGAAAACTCCTAAAAATGTTATTGCCAGGTTCCAGAATCCCCATTTAAAGGAGAAAATATTACACCCTGCCAAGAGGAAACAATTTGGATACCATGGTAACACAATTGGTATAACCCAGGATCTGGCAGCTTCTACACAGAGGTATAGAAGGGCCTGGATTATGATATTATGGAGATCAAGGGAAACTAGGATTAAAACCAAGAATCACCTACCGAACAACATTGAGTATAATTATCCAGGGAAAAATATGGTCATTCAGTGAGGTGGAGGACTTTCAAGCATTTTTGCTGAAAAAAACAGAACTGAACAGAAAATATGACACTCAAACACAAGAAGCATAAGAAGGTAAACATGGGAAAGAAATCATAAGGAACTTACCAAAGTTGAACTATTTACAGACCAATATGGAAAAATGATAATAGTAACTTATGAAACTTTTCTTAGCATGAGGATAGGAGAAGGGAATACAAACGTACATATATTTATATTTATACATATGTCTATATAGGAGGGTATATGTGTGTATGAATAAATATCTAAGCATATGTGTGTGTATGTACATAGAGGGTACAGGATCAATTAAATATGAAGGGTTGATACTTTAAAAGGTGAAATTCTGAAGTGGGAAAGGATGAGAGGAGACAGGGAGAGACAAAATGGGGTTAATCATCCCATATAGGAGAGGCAAGGGATAACTGTAACAACTTTACTTTCATTTACTCTCATTGCATTTGGCTTAGGGAAGGTATGACATAAACCCTAAACTAGGTATCATGCCATACAGGAGAGTAGGGAGGATGAGGAAGAGAGGCGGGAAGATGGAGGGGAGTGCAGGGTGGGTGGGGGGAGGGTTGCTGGAAGCACCCACTTCAGTAAAGAGACAGGGACAGGGTAGAGAACAGAACAAGTGGGTGGGATAGGAAGGAGGGGCATATAATCAGCCTCTCACAATACGTCCACTGTGGAGATGTCCTGCTTAATTAAACATGTATAGCCTGTATTGAATTGCTTGTCCTTCCAGTGGGGGTGGGTGACAAGGGAGGAACAGAGAAAATCTGGAATTTAAAGCTCTACAATCAAATGTTAAGAAAAAAATGTGTGTGTGTGTGTGTGTGTGTGTGTGTGTAATTATTACCATTAACTACATGCAACTGGGAATTAAGATACACAGGTACAGGGGTAGGGAGACCCTCCCTGCCCTACCAGAAAGTTAGAGAGGAGTAGGGGGAGGACAAAGAAGAGAGTAGATTGGGGGAGGTGCTTTACAGGGGGATCTCTGTTTGGGGGCTGGGGATGGGGGAAAGACAGGGAGAAAATTCTGTAACTCAAAATCTGGTGGAAATGAATGATGTAAACAAGAAAATTAATAAAGCAATTAATTTAAAAAGTAGTGAAATTGATGATTTTAAGGATACTTATCACACCCAAATATTTAAACCTACAAATAATTAAACCTAACTAAAACTTGTTTTGGATAATATCAAAATTAATTTACATTCACCATTCACTAAATACCTACTATGAGTAGCTAGACAAACCAAGATATTATGGCAGATACTTCTAATTATTGAATATTTCCTGGAAGTGGAATGACAAAGACCCTCCTAATGAGGGTAGTCACAGAACTGGAAAGTGAAAATTTCCTGATAATAGGGCAGGAGGAAGGAAAACAAAAGTAGGGCCACAGGATCACAAATATAGTCAGTCAACAAAAATTTGTGCAGTGCTTAATATACTAGGCCCTGAGCTATGCACTGGGGATTAAAAAAAAGAAACCTTTTCCCCAAAGAGCTTGCATTCTAAAATGGAAACAACAACATATAAAAAAGACAAACAAGATTTATATCTTTACCCTGTATTTTCATATATGTTTATAGATATAATACAGATTTTAATATATAACACCATTGTAATGTATTTTCTAATATGCAATTATATTACATAAGATATAATTATATAATACATAAAATGCAACATGATATCACATATGTGTTTTAAATTTGCATATATGTATATAAAATAAGAAGTAATCTCCGAGACCATGTTCTGGTTTAGAGGAAAGCTGCTAGAAATGATGGGAGGGGGTGAGAAAGGCCTTAAAGGTCATGTGCTCCAGCTCCCTCTTCTAACAGATGAAGACACTGAAGCCCAAATACATTAAGTGATTTTCCCAGAATCACAAAGGTAGTAAGTAGTGGAAGTTGAAACCAAATTTCTTTATTACAAGTCCTTAGAGTTTGGAATGTTATGCTAAAATTATGAGGATCAGTTTTCTGGTGATCACGGTGGGGTAGATCTTGTGGTATCTAGTGCAGGGAGAAGACAGGGCATAATGATAGAAATAAGGGACTTATGAGTACAGGTGTCCATGCAGAATAGTCCATTTTGAATAAAAATGGGATAAATGTAAAAAAAACCCCACAGAGGATCTTGGGTGAAAAAGACATTGTCAAGTAAGAGTAAAGGTCTTGATATATTCAAGAGAAAGAATATACTTTGTGGGTTCTCCCAAAATAGTATCTGATACCCTGTAATGGTAATTAATTTAAATTTGAACACCCCTTTTTGTTATGTCAAGTAAGCAGGTACTTATCCCTTAGTATCTAATCATACCTCTGTGAAAGAAACAGAAGGTGTGAACACTTTATCCTGTTTCTGAAATAACAGGAAGGTGGTGGCTATAACAAGAAGCCAGTGTGTGCATGTATATAAGAAAGGTCCCAGAGAGGCACATTCAGATTTTCTTGAGACCAGAATCTGGTGAAGGCTGAAGTTGCCAGGAAAGCTGACTGGAAATCTGAGGTTGTACGCTAGACTTGCTGCCACCTGGAAGGCTGCCTGATGGTCGAGAAGGAAAGCCCCACCTAGAGTGGAGAAAATGATTTTAATTTTGAAAACCTGGGAGGAGTGATTTTTTCTTACACACAATATTGTAATATGTCTGTTCATGCATGTGCACATGTATGAAGATATATGCAGACACAAATAAACACATGTGTACATAAATATAGAATACATTAATGATACATATAATGGGGAAGGAAAGTAGGAAAGGAAACAAGCATTTATTAAGTACCTATTAAGTACAAGGCACTGTGCTAAGCATTTTACAAACATCTTATTTGTAAACATACAATGCAATTTGCATAAATTACAAATCTACCTAATACATGTGATGCACATCCTTAAACAAGACATACCAAATATGATGAATATGTACATACATACGTATATCTATATGTATATATGTATGTAGATATGCATTAGGATTCGAGAGTTGTACATTACCAAATCTGTGGAAGATTAATTGGATTTGGGATCAAAAGAAATGGGTTTGAATCTGCTTTTGCTATTTACTACTTGAATCATTTTGGGAAATTGTTTTGTTTTTTTGGAGGAGGGGGAATGCAATTGGGATTAAGTGACTTTCCCAAGGTCACACACCTAGTTATGTGTCAAGTGTGTGATGCTTATTTGAACTCAGGTCCTCCAGACTTCAGGGCTGGTGCTCTATTCACCACATAGCTGCCCCTGCAAGTTGCTTTCTAGATATTAGTTACTTTATGAATAGAAGATTGGTACTAATTTGCTAAAGGTCCATATGTAAGTGATCCTATGAAGCCTAGTATTTCTCTCTCTCTCTCTGGACCTTAGGTTTTTTTCTGAATTAATTAATTTATTTTATCCTTTTACATGACTCATTTCCACGAGATTTTGAGTTACAATTTTTCTCCCCATTTTTCCCCTACTGAAACCCCAAAACAGTTGACCCACTGTAAAGCCCTTCTCCTAATCTGTTCTCTCCAAGGTCCTCCCCCATCACCCCTCTAACTATCCCAGTTGAGAAGTAAGCATCTCCCTACCCCAGTGCCTGTATATCTTAATTCCCAGTTGCATGTAGTTAATACTAATAATAATCTATATATTTATATAGTTTTTAACTTTGATTATGCAACTTTATATTCTTGATTCTTTCCCTTCCTCCCTCATCACCCACCTCCATTGGAAGGTCAAGCAATTCAATACAGGCTGTACATATGCAATTACACGGAACATCTCCACAGTGGACATGTTGTGAGAAACTCATTATATGTCCCTCCTTCCTATCCCTCCCCCACCCTTGTTCTATTCTCTACCCTGTCCCTTTACAGAAGTGTATACTTTCAGCTACCCTCCC
>JAQQSW010004492.1:0-14427 GCA_028646575.1 Pseudocheirus occidentalis
GTCTCAATAGGGATGGCTAAAAGGAAAAGCACGTTTCTTTTTTTTCTTACCCTACTCAAACACACTTGCAAAAATAAGAATAAAGCTACCATGACAAATCAGAAGTTCAGATTATTTTGTTTATGAACTTGGTCTATCACACAGTGAAGTGCCTATAAGATGATTAAAGAAACTGTTATCAGGCCCTGCACTTAGGAGCCTTTTACTTTTTTTTTAAACAGCTAAAGATGTTTTCTATGCTAATTGAGATGGGGTGGGGGGGAAGAGAAAGGTGACTAACCAAAAAAATTACTGATGTCAAATTTCTACTTAGACCATATAACCATAATTTAAATATGCCAAGATCCCCAAACAGGTAGTGAACAGATTATTACAAGAAGTACTTAAATTTTTTTCTTTTAAACATTAGTTTTAAAAATGTAAATAAAAAACAGGCCTTTGATTTTGCATTTCTAAGTAAGAAATAAAAATTATTGCCAAACACCGTGACTAAGTGGTCTTCATTACCCATTTCGGCTTAACTACACCCAAGAAACATCCAAACTAGCCTAGTCCCCCGGTCTGAGTAATTAAGTTTTTTTTTCCCCCCCTCTATTTTTTAAAAAAAATAAATGCAATATGACCCACTAGGGAAACAACGTAAACAAAATTACTATTCATTTGTAAGTCACAAAAATAGTAGGGGAATAACATTTCCCAAACGGGGAGGGAACCTCCAGATCCCTTCTGCTTAGGGAGGGTTAGGGAACATTTTGTCCAGTCCGATCCTGAGCTCCCGGGCTTCGGCCAGTCCCACCAAGGCGGCCGATCCGCCTTCCTCCGGGCCTGGCCAGGTTCGCCTGCCGGGCACTTTCTCCTCCAACTTCTCCGCTCGCTGCTTTTCCCCTTCCCTCTCTTTCTCTCTCTTTCTCTCTCTCTTTCTCTCTCTCTCTCTCTCTCTCTCTCTCTCTCTCTCTCTCTCTCTCTCTCTCTTTCTCTCTCTTTCTCCCTCTCTCTTCCTTCTCTCTCTCTCTCATATCTCTATCTTTCCCTCTCTCTCTGTCTCTGTCTCTCTCTCTGATGTCTCTGTCTATCTTTCCCTCTCTCTCTGTCTCTCTCTCTCTCTCTCTCTGTCTCTCTCCCCCTTCTCTCTGTCTCTCTCTCATGTCTCTGTCTATCTTTCCCTCTCTCTCTGTCTCGGTCTCTCTAGTGTAGGAAGGGAGGGAGGGAGGGCCAGGGGAATCACCGCAAAGGACCCCGCAAGAAGAGCGTCAGAAGACTGTAAGGCGGCGGCTGCACGATCAGTCATCCGACAGGACCCTCATTCTCTGCAGCCTGGGGCAGGAATCCCCCAAGCCCAGCTGACAGAGCAGAACCTCAGCCAACCCTGCTCTGGGTAAATAGAGGAGAAAGGGAGAGGAGAAAGAGAGAAGGGAGGAAAAAGGAGAGAGGAGGGGGGCGAGGGAGAGAAAACGCCGTCGTCAGTTACCTGCCCCGTAAGGGTGCGGAGCGAGCGGAGGACACCAACCAGAACCTCGCGGTAGAAGCTGCAACTCTGATCCGGGTTCTTGTCAATGCCTCGGGGGTGGCCCGATAGCCCCACAGGAGCAGCCATGACACCTCCCCAACTGCAGCCGAGGTTCCCGTTTAGTCCCGCCCCTTTCGCGCTTCAGTTTTCGTCGCCTCGTGATGACGTCAACAGAAGCGGTCCTCACGTTGCGTTCGGTGTTCTCGGGCCCCACCCCTTTCCATCTGACTGGCAAAGCGGAGGACCAATCAGGTGAAGGGAAGAAACAGTTTCCCCTCCCACTCCTGCCTCTCTCCTCTGCAGTCATTCTGTGACAGGACTGTGTGAGGAGCGAGTCTGAGCTGTTGTGCTTTCCGGTATCTCAGGTGTTAAAAGTTGTAGGGTATTGTTTTTGTCCAATTTGTTAAAACATTAGGACTGAAAATTGGCTGACAAGTGATGGTGATGAGAAGGCCTTGATTCCCACGGAGGTGGGGATGGGCGCGATTGCCTTTCTATGGGACATGTGCGCGGGGCCCTGCCCTAAGGGACAGCAATTCCTGATGGCTGCGAGGAGGCGGATGTAGAGAAGGATCGGCGGCGGAGGCCGGAGGAGTGACAGCTTGTGCTTTCCTCCGAATTCCTCCGTGCGTCCTCGCCACAAGCTCTGGTGTACCCCAAGTCATTTGCAGGGACTGCACGTGTTTCCCTGAAGGGAGTATGCTAGAGTGTTGGGATGCTTTTCGCACTTTACCCTTTTCAAATTCTGAGCATCATTTACAGGGAAGGGAGGGTAATTTTGCCATCATTTAGCAGAGGCAATGACCTCGCACCTTGGGCATAGATCGCCTCTGTCCCTTTTATCCACTCACTCAGTTATATTGGCATGTGAGCGATAATTGACATGAAAACTGGGGAAATCCAGGACACTGGAACTGTCTTCATAATTATCCATAAAATAACCATTACCTGGGTAATGGTCTGGCTTGAAGAAATGAAAATTTAGGAATCATTGCAGGGGTTCTCAACCTGTGGGTTACGTTCAGTTTGTAACAATGAAAATCCATCCTGCATATCAGATATTTACATTACGATTCATAACAATAGCAAAGTTGCAGTTATGAAATAGCAACGAAAATAATTTTCTGGTTGAGGGTCACCACAACATGAAGAACTGTATTAAAGGGTCCCGGCATCAGGAAGGTTGAGAACCGCCATCATATTGGATAGTAAATGTAAGCTGTGGTGTGGGCTCTTAGCAAGAACACCTGCACAAAGCAGAGGGAAGGAAAGCAATCCCTTTCTGTTACTCAGAGTAGGAGGAAGAGAAATTCCTGGAATGGTCTGTAAAAAAAAAAAAATCTAATGGTTCTCCTCAGTCCCTATTACAGCCCTTCAAGTTGGTGATTCTTTCTGACTCTGTGGCCAATATCTTTAGTGTAACTCGTCATTTTGAGTTACTAGTGATCCTTCTGCAATTACAGCATCATCTCAAAGCTCATTTCTTTAAGGGGCTAGAGCACGTGTCCCACAGAGAGACTGGAGTTCATGTACAGTTCCACAGATGCTGCTCCAATACAGCAGATTGAAGGATTGTTCTATCACATCTTTAATACTGATACTGGCCTTTACTCAAATATTAAAGTTTTGATTTCAATATAGTAGCATTTGTAAATGAAAATTGTGCATTTATAGTGAGGAAAGGCCTTAACTTAATACTGGACAGAGTCCAGAATTTGGAGTCAGAGGAACTGGGTTCCGTTTTCTATTAGTGTTACTTTGCTAAACCATTTAATCTCTGCATGTCCATTTCCTCATCTGGATGGTGGACTGTGTGACCTGTCAAGTTCATTCTAGCTCTAAATTCTCTGTTCCTATGATGGGGATTGCTTGAACAGGGTAGTGGCATATCACAGAATTACTTGTGTTTAATTATGTGTTCTAAGGAAATTTCAAGCTGTCTCTGGTTTATTCCCAAGCAATTCCCCCAATTTCCAAGTCTTTGACACCACGTAAAAAGCTGCTATAAATATTTACTTACAAATAGATCATTTTCCTTTTTTTTTTTAATCCCTTTGGGACATAGACCTAACTGTAGTATTGCTTAGTCAAAGAGTACATACATTTTGGGCAGTTGCAAATTGTTCTCCAGAACTGGTTGCATCACTTCACAATTCCACCAACAAAACATTAGTGTCTCAATTTTCCCACACCTCCTTCAATATTTATTATTTTCCTTTTCTGACATATTAGCCAATCTGATAAGGGTGAGGTGATCTCTCAGAACTGTTTTCATTTGCTTTTCCCTAAGCAATAGTGATTTAGAGCATTTTTCATAGGCAGATTTGATTTCTTCATCTGAAAACTGCCTGTTCATATCCTCTGACTATCAGTTAGGGAATGACTTGTATTCCTTCAAATTTGACTCAGTTTCTATATATTTGAGAAATGAGACCTTTATCAGAGATACTTGCTATAAAAATTTTGCACTAGTTTTCTGCTTTCCTTCTAATTTTGGCTATATTAGATTTATTCCTGTAAAACCTTTTAAATTGACTATAATTACATCCTGTAATGCTCTTTATCTTTTATTTTGTCATAAATTCTTCTCTTATCTACATATTTGACAGATAAACTGTTCTTTGCTGTCCTAATTTCCTTATCATATCACCATTTATGTTTAAGTCACATATCCATGTTATTCTCATCTTGGTATATTTTCATTTCTCTAATCATCCGCAATTTGAATTTTTATGTAGCTTTGATTTCTTCATCTGAAAACTGCCTGTTCATATTCTTTGACCATTTAGCAATTGAGGAGTAACTTGTATTCTTATCAGTTTGACTCAGTTATCAATATATTTGAGAAATGAAACTTTTGTCAGAGATGTTTTAAAAATTGTTTCCCAGATTTCTGCTTTCTTTTTAATCCTGGTTGCATTTGTTTTGCTTGTGCAAAAACTTTCATTTTAATGGAACAAAATTATCTATTTTACATTTCACTATGCTCTCTAAATCTTGTTTGATCCCAAATTCTTCCCTTCTCCATAGATCTTACAGGTAGACTATTCTTTGCTCTACTAATATACACTTTATGTATAAATCATGTACCCATTTGACCTTATGTTGGTATATGATGTAAGATGTTGATCTATGCCTAGTTTCTGCCAAAATGTTTTCCTGTTTTCCAGGCAATTTTTGTCACATAGTGAGTTCTTGTCCTTAAAGCTTAGATCTTTGGGTTTATCTTTAGGTTTATTAAGTGCGCATTTGTGTACTTAATCTATTACCCTGTCTACCTCTCTTTCATAGCCAGTACCAGATTGTTTTGATGACTACCATTTTGTAACACAATTTGAGATCTGGTACTGCTAGACCACCTTTATTTACATTTTTTCAATGTTTCCTTTGATATTCTTGACCTTTTATTCTTCCAGATAAATTTTATTTTTTTAGCTCCATAAAATAATTTTTGGAAGTCTGACTGGTATAACACTGAATAAATAAATCCATTTAGGTAGAATGGTTATTTTTATTATATTGAATTGGTCTACCCATGTCCTTTTAACATTTTTCCAATTGTTCAGATCTGGCATTATTTGTGTTAAAAGTGTTATGTAATTGTGTTCAAATGTTTCTTGAGTATGTCGTGGCAGGTAGATTCACAAGTATTTTTTATTTTCTACAGTTATCGTTAACTAGAATTTCTCTTTCTATCTCTTGCTGTTGTATTTTATTGGTAATATATAGAAATGATGATGACTTAAGTGAGTTTTTTGTATCCTGAAACTTTGCTGAACTTTGATAATTATTTCAACTAATTTTTAATTGTGCAATAAGTTTTAAAAAAAGAACCTGACCATGAAAAGCCACCATGATGACCCAGAAGCTCAAGACTCAAAGAAAACAATGATGTGAAAACCTTCTCAAGCAAAACCTCAAAGAAAAGTGTATATTTGACAAAAGCTAAACAAGAATCCCCAGAAGAGCTTAAAAAAATACAAGCAAAAAGTACTTTAAAAATCAAATAATACTGATAGAGGAAAAATTGGGAAAAGACATGGGAACAATGGAAGAATATTATGAAAAAGGAAATGAGCAACTTGGTAAAAAAAATAATACTGATAAAAAAACTCCTTAAAAATCAGAATTGGCCAAATAGTTAAAAAAAATAACTTACTACTTTTGTTGTTGTACCTTCTATTTTCAAAGAGGCGACATCACAGGGTGATGTATTGACTTACGCATGACTTGGATTTAAGTGAGGCAAAGTTGTCCTACCTTTCTTTTCCAGTCATTGAAGCCAAGTGGCATAACAAAAGTAAGGACTACTGGTGATGGTTCAGGATATAGTGAGACTTTGGTGTCTTCAGTGTCTGACCAACCTCTAAGTGCCCCCACAGAGTCCATTTCAGCTGCCTTCATGGTCATTGGAACAAATTACTCTTATCTGCCCATTCTGCTGTGGAAGTCTTCACAGTCTTGGAGCAGACAACCTCCTAACTCCTTAAAAAACAAAACTGACCAAATGGAAAGAGAGGTACAAAGCCTCCCTGAAGAAGATAATTCCTTAAAATTGGGCAAATGGAAGCTAATGACCCCACAAGGCATTAAGACACAGTAAAACAAAGTCAAAAGAATGAAAACATAGAAGAAAATGTGAAATATCTCATAGGAAAAAAAACCACGTGATTTGTAAAAAAAATAGATCATGGTGAGATAATTTAAGAATTATTGAACTAGTGATGAATAGTCATTGAATAACCACAATAAAAAATTAAAGAACCAAGACATCACATTTAAAGAAATTATAAAAGAGAACTGCCAAGATATCATGCAACCAGAGGACAAACTAGCAACTGAAAGAATTCACTAATTACTTCCTCAAAGAGATCTCCCAATAAAAAAATCCCAGAATGATTATAACCAAGTTTTAAAACTCCCAGATGAAGGAGAAAATACCAAAAGCAACCAAAAAGAAAAAAAATTCAAATGCCATGGAGCCACAGTTAGACTACCACTATAAAGGAGTAGAAGGCTTAAAATATTATATTGTAGAAGGCAAAGGAACTAGGATCACAACCAAAAATAACCTATCCAACAAACTAAGTATATCCTTAATGGGGAAAAAAATCAACATTTAATAGAATACTTTTAGGCATTCCTGATGAAAATATCAATGCTAAATAAAACATTTGACCTTCAGACAAAAGGCTCAAAAGAGGCATAAAAAGATGAACAAAAGTGAGAAATCATGAAGAACTTAATAAGGTTAAACTGTTTACATTTCTAAATTGGAAGATAATACATGTAACCCCTAAGAACTTTATCATCATTAAGGCAGTTAGGAGTTTACTTAGATTGAGGGCATGGGTGGGAGTCAACTATGTTGGAATTGTCTAAAAGAAACAAGAAATAGGAGAAGGCAGAGGAAGAATGTGAAAAATTAGCTCACATGAAAGCAGTGCACAAGGAAGAATTCTTTTACAATATAAGGGAAAATGGAGTGGGATATGGATTAAACCTCACTCTCATTTGAACTGTTTTAATGAGGAAAGTATATATATATGCACACACAATCAGTTAAGCATAGAAATCCATATTACCCAAAAAGGAAGTAGGAAGGAAGGGGATGAAAAAAAAGGGGCAGGGAGGGTGAAGAGAAGGATGACAAATTAAGGGAAGCAGCAGTCAGAAACAAAAATGACTTTTGAGGATGTGTAGGGTTAAAAAAAGGGGATAAAAATTGAAAAAAAGGAGGAAGCAAAATATAAAGTTAACAATCATAACTGTGAATGTAAATGCGATGAACTCACTCATAAAATGGAAGTGCAGAGCAGAACGGATTAGAGACCAGAATCCAATACTTTATTGTTTGCAAGAGACACACACGATAAAGGAAAAACACACATAGAGTTAAAATATAAGGGCTGGAGCAGAATCTATTATGCTTCAGCAGAAGTGAAAAAGGCAGGGATACCACTGATGAACTCAGACAAAGCAAAAGCAAAAATAGACAATTAAAATAGATAAAAAGGGAACTACATTTCATTAAAAGTTACCATAGCTAAATATATATGCATCAAATAGCATAGTATCCAAACTCTTAAAGGAAAAGATAAATGAGTTACAGAAGGAAATTGGCAATAAAACGATATTGGTGCGGACTTCAATTTGCCTTTCCAAAAACTAGATAAATCTAATCATAAACTAAATTAAAGAAATGAATAAAATTGCAGACAAGTTTAGATATGATAGCTCTCTGGAGAAAATTTAAAATTTAATGGAAATAGAAAGGAGTGCACCATATTCTTAGCTGTCTATGGCATCTTCACAAAAATTAGCCATATATTAGGTTATAATAGCTTCACAAACAAATGCAGAAAAGCAAAAATGCTGTGTTACCCTGTTCATCTCATAATGCAAAAAAAATTACATTCAATAAAGGTCCTTGAAAGTGGAAATTAAATATTAACTGACAATCAATAAACTAGAATGACAATGATGAGACAACAAACCAAAATATATGTGATACAACTACATAGTAATTCAGGGAAATTTTATATGCTTAAATTCTTACATGAATAAAAGAAGGAGCAGTTCAATAAATTGGGCAAACAACTAAAAATATTTAAAAAAACAAGTTAAAAATACCTAATTAAGCACCAAATAAAAATCCTGAAAGATCAGAGGAGAGATTAATAAAGCAATAAAAAAAAACAATAAAGAAACCCAGGAAGTGGCTTTATGAAAAAAGCAATAAAGCATATAAAACATAAAAAATGAAGGAAGAAAATAAAAGTAGGAACATCTAAAATGAAAAAGGTGACTGTACAACCAATGAAGGTGATTATAACAATTATTATGAGCTATTTATTAATCATATGTCAACTAAAATGACAATCTAAATAGAATGGATGGAACTTTTATAAAATATAATTTGTTCAGATTAGTCCAAGAATCTGTAGAATATTAAAATAACTCATATTGTAGAAAATAAATTTAACAAGTCATGAATGAATTCCATAAGAAAAATTCCTTGAGACTCACAGGTGAATTCTACCAAACCCTTAAAGAAAAATTAATTCAATCCCATATATTACTTGAAAAAATGTTAAAAAAAAAAAAGGATCCTTCAAAATTTGTTCTATTGCCCAAATGGGGATTTCATACCTAAACTAGGAAGACGAAAACATAAAGAAAGAAAACTAGAGACCAATTTTCCTAATACATATTGATGCAAATTTTAAAAACAAAATACCGGCAAGGAGACTACAGTAATATATCAGAAAGTTCATGCACTATGATCAGATTGGATTTATGCTGTGAATGTAAAGTTGGTTCAATATTAAGAAAATGATAAATATTATTGATCATATCAATAACAAAGCACAAAAACCACATGAATATTTCACTAGATGCAGAAAAAACTTTTGACAAAATATAACACCCACTTCCTATCAAAAGCACTAAAAAAAATGGGAAAAATGGAACTTTCCTTAAAATGATCAGTAATATTCATCTAAATTTAAAAGGAAGGATCATCTGTAATGAAGATAAACTAGAATGAATATGATCAAGGATGAAGCAAGAAAGTCCATTATCACCATTATTATTCATTATTGTGCTAGAAATCCTAGATAAAGCAGTAAGACAAGGAAAATTAATTAAAGGTATAAGAATGGGCAATGGGGAAACAAAACTCTTGATGATATATTTATAAAATCCAAGAGAATTGACTAAAAACAAAAAGTTGAAACAATTAAAAACTCTAGCAAAGCTGCAGGATTTAAAATAAACCCATGCAAAATCATCAATGTTTCTATATATTACCAAGAAAACTTAGTAGGAAGACATAGAAAGAGAAATTCCATTTAAAATAACTGCATAAAAGGAAAAATACGTTGGAGTCTACTTCCAAAGACGTACCCAGGTACTATTTTAACACAATAACAAAACACTTCACACAAATAAATGAAGATCTAAACAACTGAAGAAATGTTAATTCTTCATGTAGGCTGAGTCAATATAATAAAATAAAATACTACCTAAATTAATTTACATATTCAGTGACATGCCAATAAAACTACCAAATAATTATTTTATAGAGCTAGAAAAAATAATAACAAAGTTCATCTGAAGAACCAAAGGTCAAGAATATGAAGGGAATCAATGGAAAAAAAAGTGAAGAAAAATGATCTAGCAGGACCAGATCTTAAATTATACTACAAATCATTATGATCAAAACACTTTTGTACAGCATAAGACAGTGGTTGATCAATGAAATGGATTAAGTATAGAATTACAGAAGTAAATGACCACAATAACCTAGTGCTTGTGCTTGATAAATTCAAGGATCCAAGCTATTGGGTTCAAAATTTACCATTTGACAAAAACTGAGGAAACTGAAAAGCAGTCTGCCTGAAACTAGGCATTGATCAATATTCCCACCATATACCAAGATAAATTAAAAAATGGGTATGTAATTCGAGTGTCAAAACTGAAAAGGGTGAATTTACCTCCAATAAAGGGGAAATTAAGACAATAATTAGTGATTCTTTTGCCTAATTGTATGCACATTAATTTGACAATCTTAGTGAAATGTATGAATATTTACAAAGATGTGAGTTGTCAAGATTAACTGAAGAAGAAGTAAATTACTTAAATAACCCCATCTCAGAAAAAGAAATTGAATAAGCGACCAGTGAACTTCCTCGGAAAAAATTTCCAGGGCCAGATGGATTTACTAATGAATTCTATCAAACATTTAAAGAACAATTAATTCCAACATTTTACAAACTATTTGGGAAAATTGGTGGAGTCCTACCAAATTCTTTTTGTGACACAAATATGGTACTGATACCTAAACTGGGAAGAGCCAAAATAGAGAAAAACAATTATAAACCAATTTCCCTCATGAATATAGAAGAAAAATTTTAAATAAAATACTAGCAAAAAGACGGCAGCAACTTATTCCAAAAATAATATACTTTGAACAGGTAGGATTTATTCCAGGAATGCAAGGGTGGTTCAATATCAGGAAAACTATCAGTATAATTGATCACATCAACAACAAAATGAGCACAAACCATAGGATTATCTCAATAGATACAGAAAAGGCTTTTGACAAAATACAACACCTATTCCTATTAAAAACACTAGAAAGTATAGGAATAAATGGAGTCTTCCTTAAAACAATAAGTAGCATTCATCAAAAACCATCATCAAGTATTATATGTAATGGGGATAAGCTTGAAGCATTTCCAGTAAGATCAGGGGTGAAACAAGGATGCCCACTATCACCCCTCTTACTCACTTTGGTACTAGAAATGTTAGCAGTAACAGTAAGAGAAGAAAATGAAACTGAAGGAATCAAATTAGGCAAAGAAGAGACTAAGCTATCACTCTTTGGAGATGATATGATAATATACTTAGAGAATCCTAGAGAATGAAGTAAAAAAAATTGCTTAAGATAATAAATAAATTTGCCAAAGTTGTAGGATATAAAATTAACCCGCATAAATCCTCAGCATTCCTATATATTTCTAATGAAATCCAACAGCAAGATATAGAAAGAGAAATCTCATTTAAAGTTACTGTAGACAATATAAAATATTTGGGAATCTACCTGACAAAACTTGTGTATAGCAACACAACTACAGAACACTTTTCACACAAATAAAGTCAGTTCTAACTAATTGGAAAAAGCATCAGTTGTTCATGGCTGGGTCAGACTAATATAATAAAAAAGACAATTTTACCTTAATTAAATTACACATTTAGTGCCATATCAATTAATCTACCAAAATTACTTTATTGAGTTAGAACAAATAATAACAAAATTGATTTGGAAGAATAAAAGGTCCAAAAAAATCAAGGGAATTAATGAAAAGAAATGCTAGGGAAGGTGGTCTAGCCATACCAGATTTTAATCTTGGCACTGGGTGAGTAATAGAGTAGTGGATCAATGTAATAGATTGGGTACATGAGACTAAGCAGTCAATGACTATAGTAACCTACTGTTTGATAAATCCAAAGACTCCAGTTTTGGGGATAGGACTCATCATTTGAAAAAATTGGAATATGGTATGGCAAAAACTAGGCATAGACCAATATCTAACACCATATACCAAAATCAAGTTTAAATTGGTGCACAATCTAGGTATAAAGGCTGATACTGTAAGCAATCTGGGAAAGCAAGAATAGTTTGCCTGTCAGATTTATGAAAAAGGAAAGATTTTATGACCAAATAAGGGTTAGAGAGCATTATAAAATGCAAAATGCATAATTCTGATTATATTAAGTTGGAAAGTTTCTGTACAAATAAAGGCAATGTAACCAAGATTAATAGGGAAATGGGAAATTAGGAAAGAATTTTTACAACATTGTCTCTGATAAAGGCCTCATTTCTAAAATATGCAGAGAACTGAGTCAAATCCATGAGAATACACGTCATTTCCCAATTGATAAATGGTCAAAGGATATGAACAGGCAGTTTTAAGAGGAAGAAATTGAAGATTTCTATAAGTATATGAAAAAAAACTCTAAATCATTATTGATTAGAGAACTACAAATCAAAACAACTCCGAGGTACCACATCTCACTAGTCAGATTGGCTAAGATGACAAAACAGGAAAATGATCAATGCTGGAGAGGATGTGGGAAAATTGGAACACTAATGCATTGTAGGCGGAGTTGTGAATTGATCGAACCATTCTAGAGAGCAATCTGGAACTATGCCCAAATGGCTATAAATAATTGCATACCCTTTGACCCAGTAGTACCACTTCTAGGGTTATATCTCAAAGAAATCATAGAAGTGGGAAGAGGCCCCATATGTACAAAAATATTTATAGCAGCTCTTTTTGTGGTGGCAAAGAATTGGAAATTAAGGGGATGCCCATCAGTTACGGAATGGCTAAACAAGTTGTGGTATATGAATGTAATGCAATACTATTGTGCTAAAAGAAATGAGGAGCAGACAGATTTCATAATAACCTGGAGAGACTTACACAAACTGATGTTGTGTGAGAAGAGCAGAACTGGGAGAAATTTGTACACAATTATAGACAATATATGTATGATGACCAACTTTGATAGACTGGGCTCTTCTCAGCAATGCAAGGTAATAAGACAACTAAAAATGACTCATGGTGGATAGAGATGTCCACATCCAGAGATAGAACTACAGAGTTTGAATGCAGATTGAAGCAAACTACATGCTCTTTTTCTTGTTTTGTTTCCTCTTTCCCGTTGTTCATTCCATCTGTGATAATCTTTCTTTACAACCTGACTAATATTTAATGTGAAGGTATTTGCAGATCCTATATTTTATTGCATGCACCATGGTGAGGAGGAGAGGGAGAAGGAGAAAACTTGAAATGCAAGGAATTGTGAAACTGAATCTTGTAAACTAAAAGTAAACAAATTAATTAAAAGATTGGTATGTAATTTAGATATAAAGGGTGATGTCACAAACACATTTGGGGAGCATAGAAAAACATTATCTGTCAGATCTATAGGCAAGGGAAGAATTTATTACTAAACAAGATAGAGAGGATCATGGGAGATACAATTTGTAATTTTAATTACATTTATTTTTTTTTAAAAAAAGTTTTGCACAAACAAAACCAATGCAGCCAAAATTAGAAGGAAAACAGGAAAAGGGGGGGTTTATATCAAATTCCTCTGATAAAGGTCTTATTTTTAAAATATAATAATAATATGTAATTCATATACCATTATACCATAATTAATAAATAAAATTTTATAATGTGTAAGAATAAGAAGTATTTCTTAAAAACCTCAGAAGACTTATGTGAATTGATGCTAAATGAAATGATGAGAACCAGGAGAACACTGTATGCTATAACTGCAACATTCTATGAAAGATGGAGTTATCTAATCAGTACAGTGATCAAAGACAATTCCAAAGGTCCCATGATGAAAAATGCTATCTACCTCCTGAGAAAGGAATGATGGACTCTGAGTTTATCCTGAAGTATATTTTTTCACTTTATTTTTCTTGCCCCTCATTTTTTTGCAATATGGCTAAAGTTAAAATATGTTTTGCATAACTTCAGTTGAATAATTGCTTTCCTTCTCAATGAGTGGGGATGAGGCAGAAAGGAAAGAGAGAAATTGTAACTGAAAACAAAAATGGAAAAATTACATGTTTGAGAGGAAAGATTATATAATGCAAACTTCCATCTAATTAGCCAAATCTTGCCAGTTTTACCCATGCAACATAATTTATGTGCGTCCTCTTCTCTCTTCCAGCACAAGAACCACCTTGGTTTGGGCCTTTCCCACTTCTTAACTGGTTTATGGTAGCACCTATTAATTGGAAGAAGGAAGGAGAGAAGTAAAAGAAATAAACTTACCTTCTCTCCTTCCCTCCCTTTCTCCTTTCCTTTCCTCATCTGCTCCTACACTTTAGGGAAATCACTTTAGTGGCTGAATGGAGGATGATTGAACTGTGGAAAGACTTAGGTTGGAATACCCATCAGAAGTAATCTGGGTGTAAGGTGATGAAGGCCTACACTAGAGTGGTGACAATGAAAGAGGTGAGAAGATAAGACGAGAGAAATGCTGAAGAGTTGATAATGACAGGCCTTAATCACAGATTAGATATGAAAGGTAAACTATTCCTTGCTCTCCCAGATTGCTTACAGTATCAGCCTTTCTATCTAGATTGTGGACCCATTTAGACTTTGTTGTATGGTGTATGCCCAGTTTCTGCCGTACTATTTTCAAGTTTTCTCAGCAGTTTTTGTCAAATACTGAATCCTTATCCTCTGCAGAAGCTGGTGTCTTTGGGTTTATCAAACAGTAGATTACTATATTATATTACACTGCTAACTGCTGTGTCTCATGTACCTAATCTGTTCCACTGATACACTACTCTATTCCTCACCCAGTACCAAGTAGTTTTGATGACT
>JAQQSW010004494.1:0-14426 GCA_028646575.1 Pseudocheirus occidentalis
TTGGATCTTGTAAGTGGAGATCGAATTTTCCATTGAGCTCGGGCTTTTTCATAAGGAAATTCTGGAAGTCCTTTATTTCATTAAATGACCATCTTTTTGCCTGAAAGAATATGGTCAGTCTTGCCGGGTAGTTGATCCTTGGTTGCAGTCCTAGCTCTTTTGCTTTACGAAATATCGCATTCCATTCCTTCCGATCTTTTAATGTAGCAGCTGCCAAATCCTGTGCAATCCTGACTGTAGTTCCATGATATTTGAATTGTTTCTTTTTGGCTGCTACAGCCAGTATTTTCTCCTTGACCTTGTAGCTCTGGAGTTTGGCTACTATATTTCTTGGGGTTTTCAATTTGGGATCTCTTTCAGGAGGAGATTGGTGGATTCTTTCAATAACCATTTCTCCTTCTGATTCTAGGATCTCAGGACAGTTTTCTTTGACAGTCTCTTGGAGGATGTTGTCCAGGCAGGTTTTTTCATCATGGCTTTCTGGTAGGCCCATAATTCTTAGGTTATCTCTCCTGGATTTGTTTTCCAGGTCAGTTGTTTTTCGAGTGAGATATTTTTCACTTCTAATTTTTCAATCTTTATGTTTTGTTTGACTAACTTTTGTTGCATCATAGAGTCCTTAGGTTCAATTTGTCTGATTCTAATTTTTGTCTGATTCTAATTTTCAATTTGTCTGCATCGAATTATTTTCCTCAGCTAGTTTTTGGAGTTCCTTTTCCATATGTTCATTTTTCATTTTTAGGGAGGTATTTTCTCCAGTTAGAATTTGGACCTCCTCTCCTAGTTCTCCAATTTTGCTTTCCAAAGATTTGTTTTCTTCAGTGAGAGTTTTTTCCACTTTGGTCACTACCTCTCTAATTTCATTTTTAAAATCTCTTTTGAGATCCTCCAAGAAGGCTCTTTGGGCATGAGACCAATTCACATTTCCTTCTGTGGTCTCCAGTGTGGATATAGAGTCCCTGTTGCCTTCTGAATTTGTTTGTTCTTGCTAACTATAAAAAGCTTTGATGGTCCTAGCCTTTGCAGTTTCCTTCTTCCTCATTGTAAGCGCCTGTGTCCTGGATTTTTAGAGAGGATGTCCTTCTGGGGTTTCGGAGTGTTGTGCTTCTCAAGCTGGGAGGTAGGGGTTTGGTAGTTGTAGGCTCTGAGTGTGTAGCCTGAAGCCAAGACCAGGACTCTCAATGATTCCCCTGAGTTACCCTGAGGCTTGCAGAGTAACCTATGGGGTGGACTGTCTCCTTCAGGTTTCTGTGTCTGTGTCTCTGGGCTACATCTCAGGCAGGCTCAGAGCAGGCTACTAAAGCACACCTGGGTTTTTCTTGTTAGGTCTTGCTGGCTCCACCCTCCTGGGCTTAGACTCTGTAATGTCTTCTTTCCCCTTTCCTTAGCCACGGCCAAGCCTGTGGCTGTTTCCCCTAATTCAAGATTTTACTCTGGGTGGGACATTTAACTCTGGACTTTTCTGGGTCAGGGAGGGGGAATCAGAGCAACTAAATTTTATTCCTCCATCTTGGCTTCTGGAAGTATGGGTGTATAATTTTAAACATTCAGGTTGCCCCAGGGGAAGCCACTAATCCTGCTGTGGGCCCTGAGTTTTTTCCTACCTGGTTTGATGATCCTCTGTCCCGTGATGAGACGGCCAGGCTGGTTGAATCTGCTGGCTGGTTGGGGCTTCTTCTCTGTCTGCTGTACTCTGCTCTCAGCTCCACATTGGTGCGGCTCCCTTGTGCTCAATGTTCTCCTTACTCCAACCTGAGTAGGCACTCTCCTGGGCTGGGAATCTGCCACACTCAGTCTTTTTAGCGTTTAGCAACAGAATTGCACTGACCTTTTTCTTAGCCTTATTTTTCCTGGCTTCATAGGTGTGGAGATTGCCCCAGGTGTTGCCGATCCTCTCCTATAGACTCCAGCTGCAGCTTTTCCCTACTGCCCTGGGGCCAGGCCGTGGTTTTGGGTTGGGCTGGCCTTGGCTCCCAACTGTCTCGATGAGCCCCTCCTGCCGAACTGCCTTCAGCAAGAGATAGGTTTTCTGTGTTTTTGTGGGTTTTGGAGCCCTAAGATTTGTTTAGAGTTGTATTTTCTGGGTATTTAAGGTGGCTGTGTGGGAGCTGCGGAACTTTGCTGCTTCTATGCTGCCATCTTGGCTCTGCCCCTCCATCAAAGCATTACCTGATAAAGTAGTGTTGAACATAACAAGGTAAGGCTAAGAAGAAAAGTCAGTACCACCTGGAGGAGATAGCAAGTGGGGTTTTAAAGGATGGCAATGAATTCAGCAAGTGATAAGGAGAAAATAAGTCACCCCAGGCCCAGGGAATCAGGTGAGAAAAGGCACCAGTTATATGGAAGCCCGGGTTGGGTTTGAGGCACCCAGTTTAATGATCTCTCTAGGGTTCCTTTCAGCTATAAAATTCTCTGAGCTGTGACTCATGTTGCCTTTTAAACATGTTATTTTCCATGAAAAGTGATTTAGTTTTAATCCTATGATTACCCCCAACTTCCTTTTCCTTAAGGAAAAAGACACCAGGGCTCCCTTTCTGTTGTGTTAAATAATATTATGACATCTGAAGCAAACCTGTTTCACCTGATTTTTCTGAAAGACTTGAGAAATGATACTGCTTTTTTCAGTGGTACGCTGTTTATTCAGCTTTATGTGTAACAAAATGAATGTGATGTCTGGGAATTTGTGTTCTGTCAACATGATACAATTGACTTAAGAAAAATTTCTGTCCCTGTAAGGAAGACTTGGCACAAGATCTTGGCTAAGTTAAAACATTCCTCATGTTTCAGATTTGGGATTATTTGAATGTGGAGTAAACCCATTCTGTCATCCCTTCCCCCTCACTTTACTCCTCTTGCAGAGAGAACTAATGGTTCAGATTGTTATAAGCCTGAAATTGTGCGCGTTAGAAAGTGTGGACCATAGGTGGCATGGCTGCCATTCTGCATGATGTGCTTCTTGGGTCAGGAGACAGCTTTGGTCCTTGAGAGTATGAGCTCTTATCCTTAGCAAAATCAGTGTTAACAGCCCAGAGCAAGAGTTTTGCTTAATGGAGATCAGGAGAATGTTTTTATTTTTATATAGAGATGAAGAGAGATGTATCTGTGGATATCTGTATATCTGTCTAGATATCCATACATATCTCTTTATATAAATGTTTGATTTAGAAGTGATCACAGAGATCATTTAGCTTGATTCCCTCACTTTGCAGGTGGGAAAAGGGAGGCCCAAAGATAAGCAGCATTGTGGTAAAGTGGGAAAGACCCCTGGATTTGGAAGCAGGGAAAACCAGTTCAAGTGCTGACTCTGTTACTAACAATGTCACCTTGTGCAAGTCACTTAATCTCTCTAGGATTCGGTTTCCTTATCCGTAGAATTATTGCATTAGACTAAACCATCTCTAAGGTGTTTTTCAGTATAAAGTTGATGTGCCCATCATTATACATATTAATGATGTCTAGGTATGGGCTAAGAATAACAAACAGTAGCTCTCATTGTAGTAACATTTTACACTTTACAGAGTGATCTTCTGACAGTGATCAGACAATAAACATTTATTAAATACATGCTATATATCAGTCAATCACTGTGCTAGGGAATACCAGGACAAAAAGCAATAGTCTTTGTTCTCAAAGAGATTATATTCTTTTGGGAGATATTCACATTTATATGTAGATACAAAAGTACACATGAAGTAATTTGGGAGTGGGAACAGCATTAGTAGCTGAGGGGATCAGGAAAGTCATCATATAGGAGTTGGCACTTAAGCTAAACTTTGAAGAAAGTGTGAGAGATTTTAAGAAGTTGAGGTGAGAAAGATGACGTTCCAGGCCTTGGGTGATAGGAGATAGTACATCATCTGTAAGGGTACGGTTGATTACTTAGGGCTTCTAGGACAGCAGGGAAATCTTATCCTTATGGACCTGTGGTCCAAAATTATTTCAGACAGGTTGTCTTAAACTTGTGTCACAAATGAGGCAAGAAATCTAAAACTGCTTCAAAGGGAAAAGGAGAAAAAATGAATGTTGATGTGCTGTCATTGTGCACCCAGGGCAAACTGCTAGTCATTAATATTTTAAAGATGCAAATTTCATGCTTCTCATAATAGCTATAGTTCCCATGGTTATTTAACTACCTTTCTTAAATGAACGAAAGCTGTTTTTCTTTCATTACATTTTAATAAAAGGCCAAGGTCTCCTATGTATGGGACCATCTCTAGTCATCCTGATCTATATCTTGCCAGCAGACCCAGATGACTGGAGGAGAGAGTAAGATTAGTGACTTTGCACAGGCTTACCTCACTTAAATCCAGTTCACTTGCAAGTCATGACATCACCTTCCTGATGACATAGTCTTCTTTGAGAATGAAGGACAAACAACAATCAACTATAATTCATTGGTCCCCACCACTGTATTTCCTACCATGCTAATCAGCTGAGAATCATTTAATCAGTTAAACTTTACAAATTAATGTTTATATTAAGTTGATATCAAGATTGGTACAAAATATACACTCCCCACCCAGGGAAAAAAAAAACTCTGTGACATACTCTCCCATGAGTATGTACAATTCCCATGGGAAAGTGTAGTGAAGCTTAGAAAATACATAGAGTATCCCTTCCATGTCATATGATGTAAAAGCAATCAGTTTAGCAGGTACTTAGCACTTAGTAACTTAGGGCTAAGTATGGAAGGTGTGAGCCCTGTCCACTGTTGAGAAGGCATGAACTCCCCTGTTGACGTGGAAGAAGGGTATTGGCAGAGACAGGAGGCCAGTGTGTGTATATAATAAAGAATTCCAGAGACAGAGAGACAGAATTGGAATTTTCCTGTTGGAGGAAGCAGGATTTTCTCAGCATCTAGGAGTTGGGTTCCTGGACTGAAGAAGTGAGTTGGAGTTTGAGAGAGAGAGAGAGAAAGAGACAGAGAGACAGACAGAGAGAGAGAGATATTCTATCCCAGCATCTGAAAGCTGACTGAGAAGTGAGATGGAGTTTTCCTGAGACCAGAATCTGGTGGTCACCCAGAAGACCAATTTTCCTTCTGGGTCCTAGGGCCAGCTGAACTACTGAAAGACTGAAGAAGCATGATCAGGATAAGAGCTTGTTTGTTCATGGCCTGGTTGATCCTTGAGTTCCAGGCAAGAGAAGTGGTGAAGAGTTTGAGATGTGCTGGACCCTGTGAACTTCAGTGTGTGCCAGGGACTGCCCTGAGGACTGGACAAAGACCTGGGAGCTGTCTACCTCTGAGGACTGGACAAAGATCTGGGAGCATCTGCTTCTGAATCCAGGTGACTGGTGGGTTCAGGAGTGAGCTGGGACCATGGAAGGGTATCCAGGGAATCAGAGAGACCACCCATAGTCAAGATGAAGAAAAGGCCTCCCCTTGGATGAAATGGAAGTTTGCTGGACACCAAGGGGTGGAAGGTTTGTGTGGTTTTCTAATGACTGTATTTGTGATTAATTATCATTGTTAGTAATTGTGAATCTAGATTAGTGACTGATTAAGTTAATGGTGGAGTGGAAGATTGATATATTGTGAATTGATTGAATAATTAAGTGAGGAGGGTTTCCCCCTTAGGGAAACAGATGATTATTCTTGTGTTTCTCATTCTAAATATTATGGCCACTGTAATGAAAACTATGTGGCCATTCTAATGTTAAGCTGTTATGAACACTGTATTGTGATTTTCTGTGATAAGATGTAATGTTGTGAATATTATATTATGAATATTGTACTGAACCTTGATTTGTAATTGAATAAACAGAGTGTTCACTATACTGTGTAATCTGAACCTTAAAAGCTGATCACAGTAGCATTCTTTTGGGAATCTGCTTGTGCATGGCAATACACATGACCAACAAGTGGAGGATTAGACACTTTCTCTGAACCTCAGAATATCTCAAAACTCTCCAGAACAAAAATTATGTGTCAAAGATAAAGCAGTGTCAACTGACTCTGTAGTCTAGGACACTAGCCCTTTTTTTTTTTTTTACCAAAAGAAAGTAAATCTTCGTGAAATAATGCTCAGTTTGTGATAATTCAGCACCTCTTTCCCCACTGCTCACCTTGCTCAATATAACAAGACTGCACTAACTGCCTGACCCTATAGGCTTGCAAAATAATTCATCCTCACACCCTGACCCCCACCCTTCCTTTTCAGTGCTTTGGGATCCAAAACACCAGACTGCAGAAATTTGATGAGGTCATGATAAGTAATGTGTTTGAAGACTTTTATGCAGGATAGTAGAGAAATAGAGGGAAAGGACAAGTGTTTGGCTTTGTAGTAGACCTCAGCCCCACACTCCAACCAACCCCTTCTCTCTTCCCCAGGCCTCATAGATTCAAACCCTGAACAGCAGACATCTGTCCAGGTTAAGTAGCACCAGTGCAGCAGCACTTTCTACTGCTGAGCCAGAGAACTGAGGAACAGAGAGAACAGGACAGGACCCTATGTATGTGGAACTGTGTGACATTCCTCTGAGCATTAGGGAAAGAGCCCAGAATTCAGTTGAGGCCAGATTTTCCTCCCCAAAAGTCACATGGAGCAGAGACCTAGACTGGTGAACCATGAATTGCTTAGTATGAGAGGAAGCTGAAACACTGAGATCCAGTCCCCAGGGAACCCACCATTAGAAGGGAATGAGACAAAAAATTAGCAATTGGGGAAAATAAGGAAAAAAATACTGAAACTACCAAAGATCTGATAAGGAAAAAAACTGAACATCTTGAACATTAGTATATAAACTAAATGGGAAAACCTTAACAGCATAAGGAAATATGGCCTCGAGAGCTACCAAATGAATTCAAGCATCTATGAATAGATACTGTAAAACAAAGGAAAATTATTCAACACTTTATTAGGCAGAGAATCCCTGTGGATTTTTGAGTAAAGCATGGAAGTACAGCATACTGTTCCTGAATAGTTTAAAAGAGAAATGAGACTTGAGAGAGCAGAATTTGCAGCTTGCACAGCAAAAATAATTGGGAGAATAGAAAAACTTGAATCTGCAGTGATAAATCTCCCCAAAGAAACAGAAGATAAGGACAAGTGAATGAGAATGCTAATATACAGAAATGAAGGAATAAATAAAGACATACGGCAAAGAGGTAGCTCAGTTCTGGGTTGCTGGAAGTCTTTTTCTCCTCTTCATAGAGGGTGTAAGAAGTTTCCCTTATTCATGGTATAGATTCTTTGTTAGTTTCTTCATAGAACTGTGATAGGAATCCATGACCAGATTCTCCTTGGTTCCCAATGCAGACACTGCTGCCAGCCACTGCTATCTCAAGGAAGGAAATATGGTGGAGTTTGGGATAGTGCTAGGATCCTGATGGGAAGAAGGGAAATCCAAAATTCTGCTTTGAAACTTAAAGTTTTCCTTGGGCCAAAAGGGCGGAGCAGTGGGAGGGGAGGAAAAGGAGACCAAAGCTGAAGCTGAAATGTACCCCTTCGTTGCCTTCCATATGACTTCTCAGGGAATTCAACTGAACTGTCTCCTTGGAATCCAAATGCTTCAGTTGCTTTGGATCTAACTAGCTTGATATTTTATAGATGACTCTTAGAGCATGGCCAGGTTTCCTTGGCCAATGCAAATAAATTCCTGTGCGTTATCACTATAGTTCCAAGGATTTTTTCCATAGTTAGTCTGAAGCTTATGATTGAGTAATTAATTGAAATGAAAAGAACCAAACAGTACCCATTCTCAAGGAATTTTACATTCTATTAGAATACACACACACACACACACACACACACACACACATACACATACACATACACATACACATACACACATAAGGGAGTGGCTGGCCAAGAAACTGTGCTTTAGTTTGAGAAGTCAGAGGGGAATAAGTGGAGTCATAGAGGAATAACATTACATGTCCTTTCCAGAACTAATGGTAGTATGGATTTGATTACTATTTCTGGAGCAAAAGGTGGGAAAGGGTACATGGTATGAGTATGAGATTGTGGGAGGGGAGTTTGGACAGTTGGATGAGATATGAAAGTGGTCTGGTTTCAGTTAGTTATAGAAGACCATGCATCCTGTGCTAGCTGACTCACCAGTCAAGACAATGTAGCCCCAGGTTAGTGGTCAAAGTTGAGTGGATTAAATCATCCAGAGGATGGTTTTAGGTGGCTCAGGGCTCTGTAGTGCAACAGCAGACCAGATGGCAAAAAAATGGGCATTGCAGATACTTGGATGGGATATAAGATCCAAACGGAGGAGTTTGTATTTTATCCTAGAAGCAATAAAGAACCACTGGTGTTTTTTGTCTTGGAGAGTTACCACAACCCTATTGATCTTTTTACAGATATGAAACAGTCTCAGATAGGTTAAGCTTCAACTCAGGTCCTTTTCTTATGACTCTTAAGGCTTAAGCTTAAATGATATTGGGGGCTCCTAGCTGCCAGCACTCTTTCTTGTGATACTATGTTGTCTTTCACAACATCCTTCTGCTTTCTTGGTTCTTTCAGGTTTATTTTGTTTTGTTTTGTTTTCCCCCCACATCTCCACAATGATAGTATGTTTTACATTTTAAGAAAAAGTATACTTTGTTTTCATAGGGAGTCAATAAACTTACCCTCTATGGGTATGACTTAAAATTGATTTTTCCCTTAATGGTCTTATAGCATTCTTTTTCCTCGTTTTTTAAATAATTCATTATATTGTTCTTATTGATTTATTTTGTTCTAAATTATATTTTATTAATCTGTATCCCTGTCTTATATTCTTGGAACATCATAAGCTTAGAGTTAGAGTTAGTCCATGCCTCTCATTTTACAGAAGAGAAAGCCAAATCCTCTAGAAATAGCTTTGTTCAGATTAGGCTGTAAGGTTCTTGAGGACAGGGACTGTGTTTACTAATTTTTGTATCTTTCTCAGAGCCTTACACAATACTCTCTGTAGGGACTTGACTATTTGTTGAACAAATGAATAAAAAGTATTCTTTTGTATTCATTCAGAAGAACATGCTTTGTTGTATTTAGTAGCAGCCGGTATTGCCATGATTCTTCTTCCCATCATGGCTGCTGGAAGACTTTTTTGAGATACATGTAACAGTAATTGTTTTATAAGTACATGCTATTTTTTTGCACATTACTTTTAGGAAAAATATATTTATCTCAGACTGAAAAATTGAGCACTTAAATATGTATTTTTTTTTGAAGCTCTACTCTTCAAAATCTATCCTTTAATTTCTGGCAAAATTGTAAAACACCTTATGAAAGGGATACTTTGTGAGCACTTCAAGAAGTAATTTGTGATCACCAAGAGTATGTGTTGATTAAGTATAGGTCATATTAGACTCACTTGATTTCCCTTTTATAGTCTTACTAGTACATCAAATTGAGAATGTTGTAGGGAGTGGTTTGGCAAGGCATCTGACAGGCTTTCTCTCATGTATGAGATGGAGAGCTGTTAATCTGATAATAGTGTAACTAGTCAGAATTGGAAATGACTGAACAGCTCCCCAAAGTAATGATTAATATTGATCTCAGCCTAGATACACGTCTCTTAGAATGCCCCAGGAATGGGTCCCTGGCACTATCCTGTTCTACTTTCTTTTCTTTGACTTGGAAGGAGATGTAGATAATATACTTATTTAATTTACAGATGACATAAAGCTGGCAAGGATAGGTAACATATTAAATGACAGAATCTAAAAAAGATTTGACAGGATAGAATACAGACTTGAATGTCATAATACAAAACTTAATAGAGAAGACTAGTCCTACACTTGGTTTCAGAGAATTTACTGGATGAGTACAGGATAGCAGAGGCAAGGCTAGACAATGGTCATTTTACAAAAATATATTTTTTTTACACGAGTTCAAAGTGGTTTCCCTCCCTTCCTCCCAATCCTATAGCAGAGAAGGCCAACATATGACACAGATATATATGTGAAGCAATACAATTCATAATTCCATGTATCAGTTCTTTCTCTGGAGATGGATAGCATCTTCCTTCAGAGGTGCTTTGTAGTTGATTTGAATATTCCTATAACTCAGAATAGCTTAGTTGTTCACATTTACTCTTTGAACAACATTGCTGTTAGTATATACGACATTCTTTTGGGGTTCTGCTTATTTTACTCTTCATTATTTCATGCAAGTCTTTCCCTGTTTTCCTTTAAATCAACCAGCTCGTTATTTCTTTTTGTTGTTGTTGTTCTTTTTGTTTTATTTTATTTTTCCTCATTGATTTGCTTATTTACTTTTAGTTTACAAGGTTCCATTCCACAATCCCTTGAGTTTCAAATTTTCTCCCCTCCCTCCCCCCCCCCATGGTGGCATGCAATCATGTATAGGATCTGCAAATACTTTCACATTGTACAATAGTCTGGTTGTATAGAAGGGTTGTAACCAGTGGAGTGAACAATGGGAAAAAAAGAAACAAAACCAAGCATGAAAAAGCAGCTCATTATTTCTTACAGTGTAGTAGTATTACATCACAATCATATGCCACAACTCATTCAGCCATTCCCCAATTGATGAGCATCCCCTCAATGTCCAATTATTTGCCACCACAAAGAGAGCTGCTATAAATATTTTAGAACATATGAGTTCTTTTCCTTTTTTACCTGATCACCTTACAGATATTTTGGTATAGTTACTGCATTGACTTAGAACAAATAATATTCTTAAATAACACCCATACTTAAAATAGTCAAAAGAATTCATGCAGACCAAATGTTCAGATATGAAAAAGTCATTGATCCCAAGTGATCTGAATTCTGCCAACAGCTTCTGTTTCTGTAGCACTTTAAAGTTTATAAGTATTTGTCTCACAAACTTGTAGAGTACATTGTATGATTATTATCATCCTTACTTTGCAGATGAGGAAGCTGAGGGTCATCAGGGTAGAAATATGTCTGTGATCACAGAGCTAAATAAATGGCAAAGACAGGATTTGACCTTATATTTCTTGACTTTCAAATCCTATTCTTTCCAATATACCAAGTTACTTTGGACAAGGACCTTCCCACCTCTGGCCTGCAGTTTCTTTATCAGTCAAATTGGGAGCTAGACTAGAATGCTAGGTTCAGAGTTGATAAGATTTGAGTTCAAATTCTGCCTCACACAATTTACTAGCCATGTGATCCTGGGCAAGTCACTTTCCATTGGTTTACTTGGCTGTAAAATAAGGGGATTGGACTTAGTGACTTTTAACTACCTTCTAGCTTTAAATCCATGATTTTTTTGATTCTATGACTGTAGCCTCTCCCAGCTCTGACATTGTTTGAGCTTCTGTGTGTTATTTATATGTATAGATATGTCTTGATAGACTGATAAAGTTGCTTATATACTGTGAACCTATAAAGATTAACTACAATTTATGGCTACAGCTGCTATCTTCAGGGTGTATTGACATTCAGGGCTTTGTATTTGTGTATCCCAGTTTGATGTTTTTATTCATTTTAGAGGAACAAAAATTGTGGTGTCTTGAAAATACCAGCCTTTCAAAAAAAATTTGGAGTTATAGTCCCTATTTTTAGTATGCCCCTGAATTTCCTATTTTCAGCCAGAGGGAAAGTATTGAAATGTACTGTACAGTTCTTTATTCCTGTGGGATCTTTGAATAGCTGAAACCAGGAAATGCTAAAAATTTCTCATGAGAGTCTATACTCCAAGGAATTTAGAATGTTATCTAGAGAAATAGAGAGATTAGAATGAGAGCCCCTATCTATTATACACATTAGAAACGAAAGAAAAACAGCTTTCATTCAGTTGAGAAAGGTGGTTAGTGGTCACCCATTCACATTTAAGAGAATCCAGTGAAAATTAAGAATGGAAGTCAGTAGTGTAGCAGATAGGATGCTAGTTTTGAAGTTAGGAGAGACTACATTTTTAATCCTGTGTCCTAAGACTTCATGAGTAAAGAGGTTGAGATGAGACTGACAAAGCCCAATGATCACATATTTCTGACTTTAAGATTAAACATCAAATCACTCTATAAATGTAAGTTAGCTTTTGTTAGTATTATTATATATAAAGTATTTACCTTCTGTATATCTTGAATGTTTTAGTTGTTTGCATGTTGTCTCCCCAGTTAGAACATGAAATCCTGGAAAGCAGAGGCTAGGTTTTTGCCTTTGTTTGTATCTCTGCTGCTTAGCAAAATGCCTGGCACATAGTAAGTACTTAATAAATACTTGTTGACCTGATTGACTCTCAGGTAGGTAGTATATGATCTCTACTCTAAAGATAGGGAAACTGAGGCTCAGAAAGGTAACCTGTCCATGAGCACATAAGTAGTAATAAGCAGGGAAACAGTAATACACATATACATTTTATAATGATAATCTGTAACTGTTACCGAGAAAGGACAGAAACAAGAGACATAAAACAGAATGATATTTGTTCTTAGATTTTAAAATAGTATTTCTGGGAATTCACATTATCTAACAAAATGAAGCAGCCATGCTGTGGAAGGTCAGTACAGAAGGAGCTTGAAAGTGTCAGATTTCTCTAACTAGACTGCTTCTCACTATATTAACTCCTTGTTAAATGGTATTAGACACATAGAGCTTAATAAATGTTTCTGGAAATGAATCAAGTAGACAACACCACCACCTGGATGGAGACCAGAAGTGAGTTTACATTTTCCACTTGGTCTCTTTCTTGAGATTTACATACTGCCTAACATTCCTAGGCGAGGTAATTCAGTATTTAGGTTTGAAAAGTGAGAATCTCAAACCTCCTTCCATTCATCAAATAAGATGTAGAACTTGGAAGGACCTTAGAGTATATCTAGTCCAACTCCCTCATTTTACAGATAAGAATCTCAGTTTGAAGGAGAAAAGAGACTTCATTCCCAAGTCATATAACTAGTAATTGAATTAAAATTCAAACCCAGAAGACCAGATCTACTGACTAGAGTATTTTTTCCATTACTTTGTGTTGTCATTCACTACTGTTTGGGATCCTGTATTTTACTAGGAGAATAAACAGACCTATATAGTGATAATATTACTTAAACAGAGAAGATTGTAGTGTTGAAAGGAAATTAAAAGCAAGAATTGACATGGGAATAATTTTTCTTCCAGTTATTGAGATTTGGTTATATGCAGCATATACAATAAAGATTTTTAAAATATTCTATATCCTTAGAAATGAATACTCTAATGTCATTTAATGCAATTCAAGCTAATTGGCACCACCAATTTACCATACCTTTCATAGGATATTTTTTTCTTTAAACGCACCTTTTATAAATAAGATGAATTGGCCGCCCCGCCCCCCACCCACTTCACTTTGCCTCAGAATCTTCTCCTCGAGCCCCCTCCTCACCTCACGCAAAAGCGCCAGGGCGTGCACGCTCCCGGGCCTTGCGTGGGCGCGCTGCCAGTCAGGGTCTGACTGAGAGGGGCTGAGGAGCGTCTGAGTAACCGTCCGAGGCGTTCGTGAGGGGGAGTGTGTTGGCGTGAGGGAACCAGCCGCCCCGAGCTATCCGAGGTATCGAAGGAGGCTTCTAAAGGCCCCGGGGTTCGTTCAGAGCGGGGTTCGGCATGTCGCAGCAGAAAAAAAAAGGCCGAGGCCTTCCCCGCCCTGGCGGCGATGGCGACGGCGACGGCGCCGGCCCCAGCGGCAGTCGAGATGCGAGCGACGGCCCTAGCACCAGCAGCGGCAGCCTCGGCTTCAGCCAGAGCCGGGTCCAGGCCCTCGCCCAGGCCCTGGCCCAGGCGGGCCTCTCGCAGGTAGACGATGACGTCATGGAGGAGGCGGAGTGTGAGGAGTCCGGGCCCACGGCCACCCCACCGATTCCCTCCACCTCCTCATCGTCGTCCTCGTCCTCCCAGGCCCAAAAGAAGCCGGCCAAGCGCACCGAGGCCCAGATCCAGCAGAAGGTGAACGAGCTGGTGCAGTTCTTGCTGGTGAAGGACCAGAAGAAAGTGCCCATCCGCCGGGCCGATATGGTGAAGACGGTCCTGCAAGACTACAAAGACCTGGCCTCGGCTATCATCGAGCGCGCGGGCCAGACCCTGGAGGAGGTCTTCGGGCTGCAGCTCAAAGAGATAGACCAGAAGCACCATGCCTACATCCTCATCAACAAGCTGGAGCGTCTGGAGGGGGACGGCATGCGGAATGACGAAAGCGTGGCCAAGATGGGTCTTCTCATGGTCATCCTAAGCCTCATCTTCATGAAGGGCAACTCGGCAAAAGAGTCCCTGGTCTGGGATGTGCTCAGGAAGCTTCGGGTTGATCCAGAGAAAAGGCACAACACTTTCGGGGATGTGAAGAAGCTTGTCAAAGATGAGTTTGTTCGCCAGAAATATTTGGAGTACAATCGAGTCCCCCACACCGACCCTCCAGAGTATGAATTCCTCTGGGGACCCAGAGCTGCCCATGAGACGAGCAAAATGCAAGTCCTTCGCTTTGTGGCAAAGATTCAGAATCGGGAGCCTTCAAGCTGGGTGTCCCAGTATA
>JAQQSW010004495.1:0-14426 GCA_028646575.1 Pseudocheirus occidentalis
AAGGAAGGAAGGAAGGAAGGAAGGAAGAAAAGAAGGAAGGAAGGAAGGAAGGAAGGAAGGAAGGAAGGAAGGAAGGAAGGAAGGAAGGAAGGAAGGAAGGAAAGGAAGGAAAGGAAGGAAGGAAGGAAGGAAGGAAGTCCTTGTATCACATGAGCATAGTCAAGTAAAACAAATTCCCATGTTAGTCACATCCAAAAGTACATTTCGTATTCCATGCATTAGTTCATCATCTCTCTGTCATGAAATAGTATTCTACTTTATTAGTCTTCAGGAATCAAATGCAAGAAAATAAAAAGAGGTAAATATTTAGTTGATAGGAAATGGAGGCTGATGTGAAATGCTTTTAAAAGGGCTTCGCAGAAAACTGTGGTTATGTATTCCCATTTCGTGCTCAATCTGAAACACTGAGCATCTATGCTCATTGCCTACCATGTCCATCTACTTGCACAATTTAAATCATTATTTTATTGCTCTTTCTTCGATTCTTTTGTTGTTCTTCTTGTTGTTTCCTCATCTGTAAAATGAAGATAATAATGATACTTGCTGGCCAAGGTTGCTGAGAGGACAAAATCAGGTAATATTTGTAAAGTGCTTTACAACCCTTAAATCACTATGTAAAGAAGAGCTATTATTACTATTATTAATTATTATTTGGAGAAGGAAATGGCAAACCACTCCAGTATCTTCACCAAGAAAACCTCATGGACAGTATTGGTGTGCTATGGTCCATGGGGTCACCAAGAGTCAGATACAACTGAACAACAAAACCAAAATCATTGTTTTTGTTATTCACACATCTAGTTGAATTCACATACATTAAAGAAGCTTATGCCGCAAATTCACAATGTATATTCTTCCGCTTCCCTCACTCCCAAAGAATTGTACACTATCCAACTTTGGTAGAAAGTGGTTGCTACGTTCTTGCCTCCCATACCTAAAACATTTTTATTACCTCATATTACATTCTACCTTGATAATTTATATCAAATTTATGGCTACCCCTTCCATAGTTAATAGTTATAACCCTTCCCTGTCCCCTACCAAGAAAGTAACTAGCATGTGGTTAATCCCATCCTCTCTATATAACAAGTTTATTTCATGCTTACAACTCCCATCTAAATCCCAGACTGCCTCCCCTTTCATTGCTACCACAAATAGGCAATGACATTTTCTAATAAAAGATAAGCACATCCAGGGAAAGGACTTTTTCTGATTTTCTGTGTGTGTGCGTGTGTGTGTGTGTGCATGTGTGTGCATAGAGCATAGCACATAATAGGTGATTAATAAAGGTTTGCTGAATTGAATTAAATTTCTCCTTAAATGAGTCACAATGTCTCCTATAGTTTCTGTTCCATTCCTGAAAAGAATATACAGGGGTTTTTAGCTGTAACTTACATGATGGAATCACCATGATGTTCTTCTAGCAACCCTGGCCCTTTTTGACCTGAGCTTAAAAAAAAAAAAAGAAATCAAATTATCATTATTGATTTGAAGCTCCCATCTGATTTCTTACTTCTAGGTATTGCAATTGTTACAAATGTGACCTCACTTCATTTTAGTGTCCACCCTCTTCTGTGAGACCTTTTCTCATTTCTATCTGGGCAATGACCAGCATTCCCTCCCTCTTGGAATTACTTTGCATTATTCTATATATGTTTATTATTTACTTCTCTATATGTTGTATCCTCTCAAGAGAAAATAAGGTCCTTGAGGGCAGAAGTTATTTAGTTTTCATTTTTGTATTCCTGGTGCATAGAACAAAAAGTTGCTTTAAAAATGTCTATTGAACTGAATTCATCCTGATTGAATTAATAATTACATTTTTCCATTATGGACAGCTGCTCTGTTTCCTTCTGTAGTGGAATGTTTTTATCTTTCTTATAACTAGTAATTATATAGTGCATTTAAGATTTGTAAAACACTTTAAATATGTTATGTCATTTCATCTTTTTAAATATAATTTTAACTTTTTTAATTAAAAACTTTTATTTTAGCTTCTGCCTACTGTCCCCTACCCTCACCTCATTGGAAAAGCAAAAAAGAGAGAAACAAAATCTTTGTAACAAACATGCATTGTCAAAAAAAAAACCCCAAAATTCCCACCCTGGCCATGTACAAAGATTATACATCTCATATTCTACACTCAGACCATTACCTCTCTGTCAGAAGGGGTAGTCATCTTTGATGTTCTAGGTTGGCCATTGCATTGATCAGAATACTTAAGTCTTTCAAGGTTTTTATTATTGTTTGAATTGTTTTCCTGGTTCTGCTCACTTCACTCTATATCAGTTCTTATAAGTCTTCCCAGGTTTTTCTGAAACCATCGCTTTTGTCATTCCTTATAGGATGCCATAACTTGCTCAGTGATTCCACAGTTCACAGTCACCTCCTTCATTTTCAGTTCCTTACCACTACAAAAAGAGTTATACATATGAACACCTATAGGGACTAAATATGTAGATATGGGTCCTCTTCCTCTTTCTTTGATCTCTTTAGGATATAGGCTTAGTAGCGGTATTACTCGGTTAAAGGGAATATACAATTTAATAAATGAACCAATTCAAATCTGCACCAATAATGCATTAATGTGCCAATTTTCCTTGGGGCTCCTCTAATATCTGTTATCTCATTTTATTCTTATAACCCTGTAAAGTTATATAGCACTTTAAGGTTTGAAAAGTCCTTTAAATGCATTATCTCATTTGATTCTTATCAAAATCCTGAGATTATATAATTTCAGATTTGTTAAAGACTATGTGTATGTATATGAACATATGCATGTATGTATTATGTGTGCAAGACATGGAAGTGAGAGGACCTCATCATGCCCCTGTCCAAAGT
Source organism: Pseudocheirus occidentalis (assembly GCA_028646575.1). Taxonomy (NCBI): domain Eukaryota; kingdom Metazoa; phylum Chordata; class Mammalia; order Diprotodontia; family Pseudocheiridae; genus Pseudocheirus; species Pseudocheirus occidentalis. The sequence continues at coordinate 2,842 of JAQQSW010004495.1, forward strand.
CAGTTCAGTCCCTCTGCAAGTGCCAGCACCCACAACTCTGATCATCCTGAAACTCCTCTACTTTCAAAAGATGTTCCTTGTTCATTACCGCCTCTGCTTCTTGTACTTCTTCCCATAGGTTGGAGGAGGTGACTGATGGGGGAGAGAAAGGGGAAGGGATAGGATTCTTACCTTCACAGCTAAGATAAGTAGAACAGGCATTATCTACATTTTTACAGGTGAGGCCTTAAGCATCTAAATGACAGTGCCCCAGGTTATGCAGAAATTGAATGACAAAGATGCCACTAGAAGTTGGATCTTTGAGAAGTTTGATGTTCTTTCTGAAACAAAAGCTCTGGTTAAAAACCAAAAATTCCAGGGACATGGGCAGCCAAGACTAGAATCAGGACAGGTTTGTGTACTCACTATTCTCTAAAGTGGGGGCTGTTGACCCCTGGGGTCCATGAACTTGGTTGTTGTTTGGCTTTTTAAAATATTTTAATATTTTTAATATTTCTAACTGCACCAATATAACTTATTTCCTTTATAATCCAATACTTTTTGTTTTATGAATAAAAAAAAAATTGTTCTGGGAAGGCAACCACTAGCTTCACTAGACTATCAAAGGGGTCAATAATACCACAAAAGGTTAAGAACTCCTGCTCTAAGGCAATATGGCATTAAGCCTTAGAGACTCAATGTGAGGTTCACAGCCTGAACATATCCCAAGGGATCTTCCTGTAATTTTTGCCAAGGTCATGTAAAAATCTGGAGTCCTACATAAAGAGCAATTGACATACTACATACAATAATGGCTTTTCTGGCCTCTTCCTGCTGTCTAGCATTTAAAAGAGGCAATTTCTATAAACCTTACTTTAAGAAAATAATGGAGCAGTCCTCTTTAATTTTTTTTTAAATCAGGAGGCAATTTTGAAAATTTTTAAATGAATACATTTTAATTACCATAGGTGCCAAGCAAATGGAAAAAGAAGATCTATTATTTTGCAGTTCATAATGGTTCTCTGTGTGATACTGGGTAAATGATGAAACCACATTAAACTTGAAAAATACAATACACAAGCATCAGCATAATCACTCATCCTGAGCTGACTACTGTTTTTTATAGATTTTTATTGGTATGCATTGTTTTCACATGACCTAGATTTCTCTTGTCTCCTTCCCCTTTCTCTTTGCCAGAGAGCCATCTCTTATAACAAAGGATTTTAAATAGAAAAAGATGAAAAATTAGGGGAAGGTGGAGGAATGAAATTCAATAAAACCAATAAACACATCTAATAAAATCTGAAGTTATACGCAATGTTACATCCCTGTGGATTCCAACCATTGCCGAGATGCAAGGAGAGGTATATTTTAATATCTTCTCTTTGGAGCTAAGCTTGGGTTTGTTTTTGTTCATTTAACTTTTTAAAATTTTTTAAAAAGTGTTTTCATTGGTAATTTTCAATCTTTTTAAACACCATAATATCCTCAAGCATTCCTGCCCTCCCCCTCCCAGAAAGCAATCCCATCTAACAAAGACTATTTGTTAAAGACAAAAAACAAAAATCAGGATCACATATTTTTTTAAAAATCTAAAGATGTGTGAAATATATAACACTTTTGGACCTCCCATCTCTACAAAGGGATGGGTGGGGAGAGGCATGGAGAGTGTTTTCTTATAGTTCTTTCAAGCTATGTTTGTTCTTTGATAAAAAAAAAAAAATTTTCTTCCCATCCCACTATTCCCTTCTTATTCTAGGGATTTTAATTTTATTTATGCTGAAATTTTTCACATTCGGGTAATCAAAGTTATCAGTCTTATCTCTTATAATTGCCTTTATCTCTTGTTTAGTTAACAATACATCACCACCCCCTTTCCTCATAGCTGTGGAATGTATGTGATCTAAGTGTCTTCTTATTAAAATTAGTTGTTTGGGGGTAGTTGTTCTTTCCATTTACATCACTGTAGTCATTGTGTCCCCCTTTTCCCCTGATTCTGCTTAATTCATTTTGTATCACTTCATCTAAGTTTTTCCATGTCTTTCTGCCTTCATCATACTCATTATTTCTTATGACACAGTTAAATGCTATTACATTCATAAACCAAGATTGTTTAACCATTCCTCAATCAATGAGCATTTACTTTATTGCCAGTTCTTTGGACTGAAAAAAAAAGTGCTGCTATAAATATTTTTATGTGTGATTAACCTTTCTTTTTGTCAATAACCTCTTTGTAATATATGTCCAATGGTAGACTCTTTGGGCCAAATAGTATGTAAAATTTAGTTACTTTATTTGCCTATTTCCAAATTACTTTCAGGAATGATTGTCCAATTCACAGTTCCACCAACAGTGCATTAGTGTGCTTGTCTTTCTACAACACCCCTCTAAACCAGTGGTTCTCTTCCTTCCTAATGCCACATGTGGGCATTATCTGCATGTGGGCAGACCTGCCTGGAGATGGATAGAGGAACGGTGTCTCCGTTCCTAAGACCATGGGAAATATGTGTTTTCCCATGGTCTTAAGCGACCCTCAAAAGGGTTGCAACCCACAGGCTGAGAACCCCTGCAGTCTAAAACTTAACTATTCCCATCTTTTATCATTTTTGCCATATTGCTCAGTGAGAGATGAACTTAGAGTTATTACTATTATTTTAATTTCTCTTATTCTTGGGGAGAAATTTTATATATTTGGTAATAGTTTGCAACTACCTACTTATTTTGCTTGCTCCCTACTGAAAGGACTTGACTCAGGACATTTTGTAACATGGTAAAAAAAAAAAATCCAAAACTTTATGATTACCACTAGGGCCTTTTCCCCTGCCACGTCTTCTGTCCCAACTTTTCACCTCCTTTCTGAATCTTTTGAAGTATGCCTTCAGGAGTGTGCTAGATTTAGCTTGAATAAGCTCATGTGAGCCTATTGTCAGATTTTCAGTGTGAGCATTTACATCTTTAAAATTGGCAAAGGATGCAAATCAGCACTTCATTTATTTTCTTGGTCATCTAGATTTAGAAAAGTGATGGCAAAAAATGTTAATAATGTGGATTAAACTTAAAGGTATATCATGATACATTTTCAGGGAGGGAGATCTGGTTAGTAAATATTTACCATCATACCCCTGGAGTGCAATCCACCTTGCTTTACCACTAGGTTTTAATTCTAGGTCAAAAAAAGTCAATGTACTTGTTTACAGATGTCTTTTTACAGGTGTTTTGATACTATTGACTGTCTTCTGAAATAACTAACAGTATATACTAACAAGGAGGAAAACACTTTTACTTGTCAACATCAAAAGTAGGAAAGAGATGAAAACCATTTTGGGGACCTAGGATCGAAACTAATTTTTTTTGATATAACACGTAAATTGTTCTTTACACTGGGACAATTTGAAGTCACAGAATTATAGCACTAAAGATATCTTGGAGGTCATCTAGTATATCACCACATTTTTACATATGAGGAAATTAAGGCCCCCAAGGAGAAATAACAATTTTCCTTCCAATGTGTCACACTTACTTCCTATAATAATATAGAGTTTATAAAGCCTCAAAAACCTAGATCCAGGATGGTTCCAGAGAAAACTGAGAAGACTTATATGAACTGATACAGAGTGAAGTGAGCAAGAAAACAATTTAAGCCATAGTATAAAAATAAACAATTTTAAAAGACTTAACAAACTTTGATCAACACAATGACTCCATGATTCCAGAGAACCAAAGATGAAGCAAGCTACTCATTTCCCAACAAGGAGGTAACAGACTTAAGTTACAAAATGAGACTTACATTTTGGGGCTTGGTCAATGTGAGAATTTACTTTTCTTAATTATGCATATTGATGGATATAGAAAAAGGTTACAGAACTTTTGTTTTTCTGTTTTTCCAATGGGGGAGTAGAAAGAAGAGAAAATAGAGTTTTTAATTGAAAAAAGTGAGCCAATATTTGATCATTGTATACCTTAAGATACACTCACTCTTGCAAAAAAGCTTTCACCTTGTAAAATGTTGCAATCATTCTTGTTAAATGGTTATTGCGAATGGTTGTTAAAATGTTGCTCTTATTTGTTTCAAAAGACTTCCAAGCTTTGATTTTATATAATTTGTTTGTTTTTGTTAGAGAGGAGTGAAGGTGTGGGGAGTATTCTTTCTACATATTATATCTTTGTAATTATCTGGTCGCTATGTGTCAAAACTAAGATTTCTCTTTGCTTTCCTTACTTAACTATTTACCATCTTTTATTTTAATCATTTTATAATATGAAATAGAAAAATAGATATGATTTTAAATTCTTTTCAACCTTGACTCTTTCTTACATTTCACAGGAGCAAGTATAATATGATGTTTATTATGACTTTGTAGGTCTGAGATTACAAAGCCAGCTCTGGAGAGATTATTTCCTTCTAGGTACTAAGCCTGCAGTTCAAGAAACTGCCAATAGGTGAACAGCTATGCTTGGTCATTGACCACATTGGCTACTGACCAGGCTTTTGCTAAGCATGCGTAATAGAGAAAGACAGGGCATAAGGAACATAATCTATCTGCTTGGATGTTTTCGATGGCAAAAAGTTCCAGGTATTAGCCTGAGTTATTCCTTCTGTGTCTTCCATTCTTTCTCTTTGGGGAAAGAGACTAGCTTCCTGCTATTATCAGCTAAATTCCAATGAGAGTACTTCTTTATCTCACCTTTCAGATTAGGGAAAAGAAAAAAAAAGGCAAAAAAAAATTCCCATTAAGAAAAACAATACTTTCCTTACAGGACATATCATCACTTGATTAGCTTGCCAGGAAGAAAGTCTTACAGACTCTCTCCAACAAAACAGTTACCAAAAGAAAACAGCATGTGGGCGCTTACCATGCAGTGAGTTGCTAGGAAATTGTACCTTGGTCTCTTCCTGCTCTTTTCTCCTCCTCTGCTCTAGTCTTAATTTTCATTCTATGTAGGTCCGGAGTGTGGGGCAAATTTAGTTTCTTTTTCCTTTTTTCACCTCAACAAATCCTTCTATTCTAGAACTAGAGAATCAACAAATTTAAATTGCCTGGGGTTCCCTTTTAAATCTGAAGAGCCAGTTCTCTTGTGATGGTCAGTGCTGCCATTTGCTTCTTTTCTCCTGAATTCCTTTGCACAAGCCAAATTGATGGTCCAAGTGTGTAGGGATTGGATCTCAACTCATTATTTGCACTATCCTGCTAGACTCTTAAGCAAAATGGAACTAGACTCAATCAAGTTGATACTCTGTTTATAGAAGGAGTGGTGTTTTGATCAGGGAAATCAGAGGTATGGCACATTTCCCTTAACAATTTAGAACTAATCTAGAGGATGAGGATGGTAGAAGCAAGGCATATAGACAAAGAAAATATTTGGAAGCTAAGGACATTGACCCCAAGGTCTCTAAGCCACTCGTCGCCATGCATTATTGAGACCAAAACAGATTGCAGACATCACTGAAGAAGTTCGAGTCAGACCCAAGTATATGAGGAGAATTGTTCTGCTGAAGAGGACCTAGCAAGCTAGGGAAGGCAGATATAGGCAGGAGGCATCTCATGTGGACCTGGCTATGGAAGCACAGACACAGACACAGATGGAGGTAAAATTCAAGGCAGCAAACAGAAAACAGGAGTTGTCATGAGAAAGACTTGGAGACAAATCTGTGCTGAAGAATGCTGCATCCACACAGCCTCCAGAGTGAAGCAGCTTGGGCCAGATGGGATGTTGAAATGGCATCAGAGTAACAGAATACTACAGTGGGGAGAAATGTTGATCCAGCACAGAACTATGGAAAAGAGAACCAAAGAAGGCACCGAAGCTGAAAAACAATGAGGCTTAAAACCATGACATAGGCAAGCAAACTTGAACCTTGCCCTTTGAGATGGTAGGACTGTAGTCTTAGCAGCTATTTAGGTTTGGTGTGAATGGAGCCAATTGTTTACAGCCATGAGCCACACAAGGTTGTATTATAATCCAGGACTATATAGGCTCCTGTGAACTGTGAAAGAATTCTCTTTCTTATCTAAGTACTCAGTTACAAGTCCTTTCTATCTTTTGTTGTATTCATAGAATCTTTTCTAATTTTAATGTCTTGCTATCCTGAGCACTTGCATGGGAACTGAAAGCCCTTTGGGGGGACTCAAACAAGGTAGGGACTGAATTCCTCCTGTGTATGGACATGAGACAGAGATTTTGATGAGAAAAACTCTGAAATTTCTATTCAGATCCTCCTATCAGGAGAGACATTTTAATAGCAGCATTACATAAAAATGTGAGTGGTTGTTATTTCTTCTAGGTAATGTATCATTAAACTTAATTGCTTCAACCATTCACCAGGAGGAGAGTTTGAGAAGATTCAAAGTTCAAAGAAAGGAGTGGGGGGAGGAGGAAGAAAAAGAGAGAAGAAAGAGGGGGGAGAGGAGAGGGTGAAGAATGGGGAAAGTTAGGGAGGGAAAAAGAAAGGGAGATGAGGGATAAAGAGAAAGGGGGGAGGGAAAGAGAGAGATAAAGGGGGAAGAGAGGGAGAGACAGAGAAGATGAAAAGCTTCCATCCCTTTTCTACCTTTATCTGTTTCTGATACATGTGCTCATAGTGAAGTAGCTGGACAAGAATATATCTGGTCCTTAGTCTTCAACAACAGAATGTCAACCATGCCTTTTTTTACTTCTGCTATAGACAGGGTATGGTTCTCATTTCAATGAAAACAGACTATCTCTGCTTAAAGGTGTTTGCAAGGGGATTTGATGATGAATCAGCTGAGTCCTAGGACCTGTCATACAGCTATTTGAGAAATGTAGCCTAATAGCTATCTAATCATCCATCTAGATTCTCCAATTTCTATTCCTCTATTAAGAGATTATCAGAAAACAAAGCATCTATACCTATTTTCTTAATGGTGCTCTTCCCCCATGAAATGCCTTCTTTGGGTATGATTCTGCCTATTTATAGAGAGTTGGTTCAATTCAACAAACATGTAGAAGGTGCCCACTGAAAAAGGGCACTGCTGAGCTGGACAGCTACAAGAAGATGCAAAATAGAGATGAGATGCTATCTCTACCCTCATAATACTTGTAGCCTGGCAGCAGGCCATAGCACATACTTAGATAACTCTAATACATAACATATGCACCATTCCTACAATGATCCTTAAAATAAATGTCCGGGTAAATAAGAAATTGTATCATTTGTAAAACCATAGCTAAAGACATCGGTCACCCAAGATCCCTTAATTAAAGACCCATATGCTAAATTCCTTTAGGGGTTTATATGAGGGGGGAAAGAATGCTACTTTTAATGATGTTTTTGTCAGAACTGCTCTTTCCAAAGAAATTAAATTGAACATGTAACTGCCAGGAAGCTCAGAGCCAAATTCATTGCTCAAGGGAGATCATCTGTTCCATTCAGGTGTCTGAAAACATCTCCTCTTTCTACTTCCTTCAGATGGTCTCTGTTCTGTTTTATATTTAAATTTCAAAACTTACACATTTTATTTTATCTTAAACATTTTAACATAAAGCCTTGGATTATTTTGGAAGAAGGCAAGATGATTTAGTAAAAGAAGTTCTGAATTCAGAGTCAGAAGACGTGGGTTCCAATTCCAGTTTGGCCATGGCACATCTGGGTGACCTCTAGCATATCTCTCAACCCCTCTGAGCTTATTTCTTCATCTCAAAAATGGGGCTTAAAACATGTGATATGCTACCTACACAGGGCTGTTGGAAGGACCAAGTTATATAATGTATATAAAAGATTTTCAGACTTGGAGTCACTATTTTTATGGTTCCAAATCACACAACGTCAGACCAATGACAATACAAATAATAGAAACCAGGAGTCCCAGTTCTTGACCTGTGCCCTTTCCAAAAGTTTTTATTACATAAATCTTCTGTTTTCTACCTAGTAAAACCAAACTCCATTAAGAAAAAAAGAAAGAGAGAAAAGAAAAGGAAAAAAAGAGACATCCTATGGACAGAAAGCCTTCTTCTCTATTCCAGAGAAATGAGAGTATTTTAAATTAAATGCAGTATCTAAAGTATCCATCTTCTCTTTTCCACTCCCCTAGCCATCACTCTAGTTTGAGCCCTTAGAATTTCTTATCTGGACTATTGTAATTGCATCCTAATTGGTTTCTCTGCCTCTAATCTCTCACTTCTTTAATCCCAGTTTCACACAAATGCCAAATCATTGTTCCTAAAGCATAACATCCTAAAGCAAAGCCATCCTCAGTGGCTCCCAATTGCCTCCATTTGAGGTCCTTCACACTCTGGCTCCAATCTTTATTTCCAGACTAATTTCACATTACTGTCCTTCACCCTCTCAACATTCCAGCCCAACTGGCCTATTTGATCTTCTCAGAACATGACGATCCACCTCCTGCCTCTTGCCCTTCAGACATGCCTGGAATCATCTCACTCATCTTCTCCTTATCTTGGAATCTGTAGACTCCCTTCCAGGCCAAGTACCGGTTGTGAAGTCTTTACTGATCCTGAAGACTGTTAATTCTGTCTCTCCACCACTTATTTTTTTTTTGCATCTATTTTCCTTTGATTCCTCTGAATACCTGTTTCCCTTCAATAAAAAGTAACTTCTTCTAGGGTAAGGACTTTTCTATTTCCATCTTTGTATTCTTCATGTCTAGCATAGAGAAGATATATTTATCAGGGCACGTTATCAGAGCTGATGAATCCTCGCTGATCAAAGAGTTTGATAGTGGAAAACCCAATGAATTGGAAGTTTGGAGACTTGGGTTCTAGCCTTAATTCTGCTGCTATGAGTTATGTGGTCTTGATTCCATCCATTGTAACTTCCTTTCTCCAGGTCTGAATGTTCTCCTCTACAAAAAGGAGGTTGGATTGGATGAATTCTCAGGTCCTTACCAGCTCCAACATTCTATTATTCTAAGTGCTAACAGAACTCACCTAAAACCATCAGCTTTTTCATTCTTCTTTAATATTTCTGTCTTTAATTGACTCTGTTCTTTTATGCAGAGTCTTTAAATATCTCCAGAGTATTTATTTTGTAGAATGGCCAAGTGATAGAGCTATAAATGGCCTTAGAGATAATCTAGTTCAGAGGTGTCAAATAGGTGGCCCAGAACACTCTTAAATATGGCCCAAATAAGATTAAAATGTGACTAGGACATATTAAACAAAACAAATTTAAAATACATTGTGGTTGTTCAATCATTTCAGTTGTGTCTGACCCTTTGTTATCCCATTTGGGATTTTCTTGGCAAAGATACTGAAGTGGCTTGCCATTTCCTTTCTCCAGCTCATTTTACAAATGAGGGGACTGAGGCAAATAGGGTTAAGTGACTTACCCAAGATCACACAGCCAATAAGTATCTGAGGATGGATTTTAACTCAGGTCTTCCTCACTCCAGGCCTGGCACTTTATCCACTGTGCCACCTAGTTGTTCAAAACATACATTAGAACATACATAATATTATATTTTAAAATTAAGTCAGTATATAACCCACAGTGATCCTTATATACTATTTAATGGCCCTGAGATTCTGTTTGAGTTTGATACCATTGATCTTGTCCAAGCCCCTTCATTTTACAGAGAAAGAAATAAAGAAAATGAAGTCCAATGGTATAACCAGGATGACTCAGTGAGGCTCAAAGTCAAACTCAAATGAAAATCTTCTGACTCTAAGTCCACTTCTCATCTTTTTGCTCATGCTGTGCTTGTCTGACATCTTCCGATTTTTATTAAATGAAATTAGAATCTAGTGGTTATTTCCATAAGCAATTATCTCGACAGCTGGTGAATTTAGGAAGGGTTTTTGGTCGTTGTTTCCAAAGTTGTTTTGCTGATTCATTTTCATCTTTGCTCCAGTGTTCTTGGTCAATAAGAGAGAGCATATAGCTATGACCATGATCAGATGTAAAATCTTCTAACTGGCCCTCTCTTACTCACTCCCAATCCGGCCCACCCCCACCCCCAGAAACCCTGACTTCTTTTGCTATTCTTCAAACAAGACACTCAATCTGCCAGCTCCAGGCCCTTTCACTGGTTGTCCACCATGCCTGGAATGCTCTCCCTCCTCATTACCTCCTCCTGGCTTCCCTGGCTTCCTTCAAATGCCAGCAAAAATTCTACCTTCTACTAGAAGCCTTTCTTGAAACCCCTTAATGCCTTGCCTCTGTTGATTATCTCCAATTTACCCTGTATACAGCTTGTTTGCTCATACTTGTTTGCATATCATCCTCTGCATTAGACTGTGAGCTCCTTGAGGGTAGGTATTGTCTTTTTACATTTCTCTGTATTCCCAGAATTTGGTACAATGCCTGGCACATAGTAGGCAAGTTTGTTGATTGATTTGTCTAAATAAATGCTCGTTGTTCACATAATAGATGCGATGCTACTGCCCAAAGCAGCTAGAACTTCAAAGCTTTCTCATTCTCCTCAGTAACACCATTACTCCTCCATCTTATGCTTTCCTTGCCCCTCCACCTTGCTATGAAATTCCATTCATAAGCCCAAGAAGGTTTCCTTATGGAGAGCATTCAGGGATGAAAGTCAAGAAAATATGGGTGTAATTTCTTACTTCTAAAATTTACTGCCAATGTTACCACAGGCAAATCATTTACCAGTTTCCTCATCTGCAAACTGAAAATAACAGTGCCTACCTTACAGAGAAAAGTTGAAATTAGATAATATATGTAATATGTTTCACAAATTTGAAAGTGCTGTATAAATGTACGTTATCATACCATAGCATGCCTAATGTTATGCTATATATGGTTTGTTTAAGTACAGTCACCACAGGGAGTTAGTGAGCTAGGTTTGGGGTCCCTTTCTCCCCTAATGCTGGATACTGGAATCAGATTACTAGAGTGGTAGGAGTCAGAGTCTACACTGAAGAGATAAAGTCAAACCACAGACTGACCAATCCAAGGAGACAAGGGGGTCTTTTCTTCATAGAATCACAGTTGTAGGACTGGCAGGGATCTTTCTTTTGGGTTGATCTCATATGTTTAGCTCTAAGTGAGCTAAAATTACAAGGTATGCTAGATAGCTTAGAGGCAGAAGCAATCTAAGATACCTGTTGGTATTTTACAAAGTCACAGAGCTACAAGAGACCTTAGAAACCAAATCCTTCATTTGACAAATGGGAAAATTGAGGATCAAAGACTTTTACCAAGGTCACTCACACAGTAACTATAGAGCTGAGATGAAGACAAGTGTGTGTAATGGATGAAGTACAGGATATGGAGTCTGGTTCTGTTAACAAGAATTTATTAAACATTTAAAATGCTAAGCACTTGGAGAAGAGCAGACCCCATGGCCACATTCTAATAGGGGAGATAATATGCAAAAAACTATTCATATAACATACAAACAGTATAAATGGGAAGCTTCTTGCCAACCCTAAAGCTATGACTCTATGAAGAAAGGAGCCCTTGATTGTTTGTCTCCTCTGGTTGACCAATCTCTGGTTTGACATCATGTCTTCATTGGAGACTGACTCACACCACTCCAGGAGTCTGATCTCAATATTCAGCACTCAGGCCTAGCTCATTAACGCCCTGTGGCGATTGTCCTCAAACCAACCAGAAAGCAAAGAGGAAGGTAAAGGAAGAGGAACACAGCAGGACGATAAAGATAGAT
>JAQQSW010004496.1:0-14425 GCA_028646575.1 Pseudocheirus occidentalis
GAGCCACTGTTCAAATACCTCTTGATAGCTTCATTTAAAAAGTTGCCCAGCAGCCAGCCCCCAGTGATAAAGGCTAGATGCAGTGGGTGGGGGAGAGGCAGTAGACTGCACACCTGGGTTAACTTTACCTTTCATTTCATAATTCTGCTTATTATCATGGCACAGTGTTAGATATGTCTGCATTATAGTATAGCTTATGGCTTCGTAAAGGTATTCTTTTGTGTATACCTTTGTTATCTAGACCAAGTGAAGTGGGTGAAGAGGGGCAAATTTGCATTACATAAAAATCAAGAAATCTGCAGAGCAGTCCACTTACATAAAGTGAAAACTGTATATTAATAGTATAGTTTACTATAGAATAGTATAGTATAGTAATACAGAATTCCATTCTGCTTCTGTTGTTTTCCTAAGTAAGCAGCATTAAAATGTAATTTAACAATAACTCTATGACTTTTGTTAGAAATTTGACTTATCCCTTGCTTGGAGCTCCAGTTTTCTCATCTGTAAACTGTATATGATAATACTGCCACTTCTGAGGACTATTGGGAGGAAAATGGTTATGTAAATCTTAGAGCAGGGCATTTGTGAGTTGTGTCATATTTAAAACAGTAGTAGCAACTTACATTTATAAAATACCTTAAAGTTTGCAGAGGACTTAGTGAGCAATAATTTAGTAGACTATGTAATAAACTCTTTTCCATATTTCAGTAGAGTAAACTTAAACTCTAAGCAGTGGCAAGACTTGCCCATACTTGAATAGCTATTATGTACCTGAATTTGAACTTAAACCTTCTAACTTCATTTCCAGTACTCTTTGCACTGTGCCATGCTATCATCATTATTACTAATAGTATCTTTAAAGTGTGTTTTAAGTAATTTAGCAAAATGGCCTTATTATTTTGTGTTCTGTTTTGTTTTTGTTCCTCAGCGGTAGTGATGATGAAGATGTTGCACCTTTATCAGCTAAATTTGCTGATATTTATCCATTGAATAACTATGATGACACAGAGGTTGTAGCCAACATGAATGGAATCCATAGTGAACTAAATGGTGGAGGTGAAAACATGGCATTGAAAGATGAGGTACAGTATGAATTCAGTCATAGATAAGGAGTGAATTAGCTGCCTGACCTGCCTTGTTGTTGACATTAAAATCTGCTTGTGTTGGTAGTCATGCACACTTTTTCCAGAAGTAACTCAAGTTGCCATTTCTTCAATATACATGTCCCAAAAGTCTTAATGAAATTTTAACTTTTAATATTTTGTAAGGTAAGGGGGTTGGACTAGATGCTTTCTGAGATCCCATCCAACTCTCATTCTATGATCCTATGTGCATTGATTCTGTCAAAGGTCAATGTATATAAGATATGACAGTTAGCCTATAAAATTTGCACCACCTCTTCCCACTTATCTTAGTCTTAAAAATACATAATAGAATTATGTTTTATATCTTAGAAATCTCATTATCCATAGTTTGGACTTCTGTCCAAGACTTTTTTTATAGACTCTGTGAGCATGATTCAGTGATAGTTTACAGAGCCAAATTTGCAGAATTCTAAATTGTCAATCAATAAGTAACTTTAAATTTTTAGTCAGCTTTCTTATTACAGACTAATAAACACCAAAGGGATTTATTTGAAAAATATAATTTCTTTAAAAAAAATTTTTTTAAAGTCTCCTCAGGTAAGCAGCACTAGTAGTAGTTCTTCAGAAGCTGATGATGAAGAAGCAGATGGAGAGAGCAGTGGGGAACCCCCAGGAACTCAAAAGGAAGAAATAACTCTAGGAAAAAGAAGTCCCAGAAAAGATGAAGCTAAAGTGGATAGTCCACCACCATCTTATCCAAGTCAACAGGTATAGGGTAGTTTGTTATTAAAGGTTTTTTAGCTTGACATATGACCCTTTCTGAATTTTTTTTTTATATCATAAAGCCATCAACTTGTGAGATTCAGATTAAGGGAAATTTTCTTTTTCTTTTTTTTTTCTCTCCCCTTCCCAAAAGCAATATTAAATATAGCCACATTTCTATTTTATTTCCTTTGATTAAATTCATAATAACTAAGCTTAAGTTTTGCAGTAACCCATTTATCTCAAGGGATGTCACAGTCTTCCCAAACCTCTCCAAAATTAACTTTATAAATTCTTTTTACTTAGCTATTTCAAGGATCTTTGATTTTGTTCAGGAGGGCACTACTACCTCCAAAACAGATCAGAACTCCTCTAGGACTTAATAGATAATTTTAGAGAGTTAGTATGTCTAGAAAATTCATTAACCTGTACCTAGTCGGATAATAAGACCTTCCAAACTTAACTGACCTGGTTGATGGAACCTGCCAGAGTTATACTGCCTCTTGTATTCTTCTTGAACGTAGCATTTCCTTTATGTTACAGGATAGCAACATAGGACTTTAATTTTCATTTTTCTTTCAAATATGTCTTTTAGAAGAAAGATAGAGGGAGTGTTATAAAATTATACAAACAGTAATGTGTTATATCTCCAAAAAGATTGTCTTCTTTCTGTGTCAGAGATCTGCTTAAGACTTCTCTCTCTCTCTCCCCCCTCTCTCTTTCTCTCTCTCTCTCTCTCTCTCTCTCTCTCACACACACATACACACACACACACACACATGTCTGTGTGTGTATTCATTTTCCATTTCTCCAAGGACATGTACATATAGACAGTTTAATTCTTCCACTAGTCAAATGAGGGGCAGGTGGGAGATTGTTTTAATTTTTGCCACCTAGCAACATCAAAGGTTATTATGACCTTAATAAAAGAATCTTGGCAAACCAAATCAAAAGGTTCTCATGAGGAACTATTTTATGGGTGCAGAGTAGTGATAATTTTAATCCTTACAGCGTGGGACATTTCATTTGCTATGCGTTTTTTAAGGGTTACTTCACTTTTAAAACCATTTTAACATCTTATAAATGACAGTGAAGATAATAGTAATCTTCAGGGTTAATTAATATCTCTGGGTTCTGTGATTAACACAAGTAATCTTCTACTTGATTAGAAATTTTTAGCCATATATGTTTTTATGTGAGATAAAACAGGCAGTTTTGGTGAAGGCGGGGAGACAGTTATGCCCCCATGATAGATGGAAGGAGCATCCAACAATGCTAATTCATTTTGGGAAATGGAAGGACCCAAGTTACAAATAAGCAGCTCTTACATTAGAGAGAATGATTTTTAGAGTGTCGTAGGTCTATTCTTCATTTGTGAAGGAAATTACAAATGAATAGAAATTTCATTTTTGTTAACATGTCTCTCCACTTTTATTTAGTTGATTATATTCATTAATCAGTTGACTGACTTCAAGGGCCTTTATACTTTGATTTAAAAACCTAAGACCTTTTGTACTCATAGAAAAGGATGAAATCTGTAAAATTCCATATTTCTGCATATCAGATCACAACTTAATGCCATATATGGTAGGTCTAAAATCTTTTATTAGCTTTCTTTGCAGTTTAGATAATTTACTTAGGCAATCTAGACATACTACAACAAATTAATTTCAGCCAATTTGATAAGTGATAGAGGTAGCCACTGTCAGAATGATTGTGCAACAATCTGCATTTATCATTAAGATTACAAAAATGACTTTGCAAAAATCTTTTTATTTTGTACTTATAGATGTGACTTTTGTTGCTTTAATTTTATTTATACTACTCATTAAGATTTGAATATTTCCATTAAAAATTAAGTCTTACAGAATATCTGTTCTGTTCCTTGCTGGTGATAACTAGAGTATGACAGTAGGAATGTGTCTGTCTTTTATCTATATTAGTATATTTCCATTTCCAAATATTCTGTGACAGCACTACTATACTTAAATGGTTCTAACATATGCAAAAGTTGCTTTTCATATTTTTAAATGTAATTGTGAGCCTTGATAATGGAAAGGGAGAGTACAACTAGGTTTATTCAGACTCCCTTGATATCTATCCACCATTGCTCATGCTTGTTAATGCATTTTTAATCTTTGCATTTATTGTTTAATTATTCAGTGACAAATTACATTTTGTGAGATTTTAAAGGTAATTCTTTAGTTTACTTAATAAACAGGTGATATTTTTTCATTTCAGGCTGACCCAGGTCTAAATACTTGTGAATGCCATGTCTGTAAACAAGAAGCTTCTGGTCTGACTGCATCAGCACTGGCAGCTGGCCGTCTTCCTGCTGGTCACCAGTTTATGAACCCAGAAAAACCTGCACATCCTGCACTTCACCTTTACCCTCACATTCATGGACATTTACCTTTACATACTATTCCACATCTGCCTCGTCCTCTTATTCACCCCACTTTGTATACAGCATCCCCCTTTACACACAGTAAGGTAAGTCACATTAGAGAACTTCCACCTATCTGTTGCTGTAGCACTTTTACCAGTTGCTTCTATCTTGAATGAATAAACATTATGAAAACAAGTATATATAAAACTGAGTGGTTGGAAAGAAGAACGTCCATTGTTAGCTTTACCATTAACCGAAGGGTCCTCAAATATTCCTTTCCCTGGAAAGAAAGAAGTTACAACTGTGGAGATTTAAAGTGGGAAGGAACTTTTTAAAATTATTTTGTCCAGTCTTCTTATTTTATAGATGGAGAAGTGGACTTAGGTCTAAGGGTACAGAGCTCTGAATTTGAAAGAGCACAATTAGAACTGAGATCTCCAGAATCCCAGTGCTCTTTCCATATCACAATTTCATGCTGGTCCACTATATTAAAAAATAGTCTTTCGCTTTTATTCATTCAACAAATCTTTATCAGGTGCTTATTGTGGGCAGCCCACTGTGCCTCAGTAAACTGTATAGAACTCTATGGATTTAGTGGCTTGCACTTTGACTTTTTTTATTTGTTAGTTTCATCTTTATCTTTATGTAATACACAACAGTATTGCTTCAGTTAGGCTACATTTGTTCTTCCTTTATCACTAATAGTGATTTTAATTCAGTATTTTTATTAATGTATTATTACTATTTTGGTGTGTTGTGGCTAGCTGTAGAAGATCAAATAATGGAATTCTTTTCAAGATCTTAAATTAGAACATGTTCCCTGACCACCCCATTTGATAATGACTTTCCCCCCAGATATTATGTGGTATTCAGTATATTATAGAATAGTGAAGATAAAAAATTATTAGTCTAAACTATGATCCTCTGCATTTGTGTCCTATCCCTACTGTACTATAAGTTCCATAGAGAAGTAAACTCATCTTGCTTTTCCTTTGTCATCTAACAATGTCCTCTGCAGTGTTGCTTAATAATTGTTTGGTTTTTTAGTGAATATAGTTAGTATAAATCATACCTAACTAGGTCAGACTCCTGATGATAATTCCACTTCCATATAGTATTCTATAATTTTGTCTAACATTCTGATATATGACTTCAAAAGTTTTTGCTATACATTAATCTTTTTTTTTACATGATAAAGTATTTTTTGTGTATCCAACTTTAAGTTTTTCTGTTCATGTTCTTTATCTTTACTTTGACCTATCTTTGAGCCTTTATTTTCCCATTGATCAGTTGATATAAAGTTGGAGAATAGTCACTTTGCATTCTGAACTTCAAATCTGTATTACTTGGGAACAGAGTTATGTCTGGACAATACCAGATGCCCTGCCATACTTTTTTCTTGGTAGAGTTTTCTAAAACCTATGAATTTGATCTATACTTCTCAAAATCTGGAAAGTCCAAAAGGGTATATTATAGGTAATGATAATTGGTAATACTTTTCCTGCTCATGGATATTTAATTTTCCTTCACCCCTGCCCCAGAGCCATTCATAAACTCATAATAAAATTCTGTTTGAAAAAAGCAATTTGGGCCCTGGCACCATTTTATTACTGCTCATTTTAACATTTATATCATGGTAGTCCTAGCTATTGACCTAAAACAGAGATTCTTGACTTTTTTTGTATCATGGACCCTTTTAGCAGTCTGGTAAAACCTTTAGACTTCTGAGAATAATGTTTTTTAAATGAATAGAAAATATATAGAACCTCAAAGGACACCAGTTATATAAAAATTAATTTATCAGTATATTTTTAAAACAAGTTCATGAACTTGAGAAAGTTAAGAATCCTTGTTCTAAGAGATTTGTGAAAGGTACCAGACCACAGACAATTCAAAAGGGATAGAGATAATGCTGATAAGTATAGGATTAAAAATCAGGGCTAAACACCATGTCAAATACTCACATTAACACCAGGAAAATTAAATTAAAGACAGTACATTGACTGAATATTGATGTTTATGTTGGAAAAATAAAGTATAGTTAATGAAAAATTTCATTTTTACCTGATATTTAAATGATTACTTTCCCTAATCTTTATAATTTTCTGTATGTCTACGATGTCATTATACCTTTCAAAAACTAGAGAATCCTTACTATAACTTGGGAACGTTAAATGCCTAGATGAAAGCAAATGCCAGAAATATTATGAAAATGAGTTTGTACATACATGAAACTAAAGGAAAATTATTATATGACAAGAAGATCATCATATCACTTCTAGATATCCCTTTAATTTTTAGCTTTTAAGAAAGAATTGTTATAAATGACTCAATATCTGTTAACAGTGGTCTAATATAGTATTTACCAGTTCGTAAGATCTTGTGGAAAATAGTTGAGTCCTACTGGTAATATAACCTTAGATTTAAAGGTGACAAGTCTTCAAGTATTATTGAGAAGTAAGCTCTCAAGTATTCAAGCAGAGGAATACTGTTAGTGGGATTACTATAGTATAGTGGTTTTCAACCTGTGGGTTGTGACCCTTTTGGGTATCGAATGACCATGTCACAGGGGTCACCTAAGACCATCGGAAAACACATATTTCCCATGGTCTTAGGAAACAAGATTCCATTCCTTTATCCGTCTCCAGGTGTGTCTGCCCACATATGTATTAAAGAGTCACGGCATTAGGAAGGTTGAGAACCACTGGTATAGTAGATGGGAGAGTGAGCTAAATTATTTCCAAGACCCCTTCCATAATAGCAAGTAATATAAGAGTAGAATTTCATGGAGATGCTTGAAATTACTAAAGAACTATCTTGCCAACAGAATTATGTACTGAAATTCTCTTGATTAATGTTATAGTTTAAAACACGTGCACACCTATATGTACTGAGGATTATCTAAAACTGATGGAATTTTCATGAAGCCATGCCATCATTAATTGCTTCTGAGTCTGTCTTCTTCCAGATTAATTATTTGTTTGTTTGTTTATTGTTTTAGCAGTATTTATTGCTAGGAGTACTTAGTATGTTTAATTCTGGATTACTAACCATTTTTATTTAATGACCTGGGTCTGCCTTTCTTGTCTTGCACTGTCAGGTGTCTTGGCCACCTGTTTAGATTTGATAAAGCCAAAACTGGTCACAGAGAGATTCCATTATTGAATTTTATAAGGGAAAAATAAAACGTTTCTGGCATACTCATTTTTTAGAATTAATCCTACTTGTCCTTTAAGTGTTAATAATTTAGTTTCTTATGATAAGAAATTTTTTCTTTGGCAGATAGTAAGTACTTAATATGTGTTTGTTGATTCCCTCCTCTCCCTCCCCCATTCTTTATTTCCTGCCATTAAGCTTCCAGATTGACTCCCTGAATTATGTCACTAATCTTAAAGAACCACTGAAAAATTGCATTTGGTGATGCAGACAAGACAAACTGCCTACTTATAGGCATTAGTATAAAAATTCATTATCTCCTTTCTCCTAGTCTGCCACAGAAATAGTTTTATTTTTTAATAAAATTCAAAGTTTTACCTTAATTTTTCACTGTAAGGACACCTGAGTTTGTCTCTCTCTTTGTGATGTCCTGTCTCTGTAAGTGGAGAATTGTTTCTTTTATGAGCCCCATTCTACTTTGAATATAAGAGAAAGAGGAACAACTACTCCTAAGAAAAGTCTCTGTAGCATATCCCTACGTAAACTTTTAAGGAATGTGCTTTAACTTGTGACTCTTAAAAACAATCCATGGTGTGCATATGGGATATGATTTCTTTCAAAGAAATTTTGTGATTCTGCTGCTGACTTTATCGTGACTATTTTATGTGCATGTGCAGAACACTTAAGATAATTATACCTTGCATCAAATTTTTCATGAAAATAAAATATTGTAAAACAAAGATACTGTAATATCCTAGTTGTTGTTGTTCTTCTACTGTGCTTTTGTTTTATCACTAAATGTGTTGTGTCATGATCATCTGTATTCTGAAATAGAAGATCGTCTAAGGTTAAACAATGTTTCTGTGGTTGTAGTAGGGTAATAGAGTGATGGAGTTCTAATAAGAAACAATGAGAGTTATTCACATCAGTTAAAAAAAAAAGCATAGACCAGGGGAAAGACAAGGTGTTAAGATAGAGGAGTAATGTGGAAAAATGGAACAATGTATAAGGCACTGTGATTAGGAAGGAGATGGTATGTGTGAATTTTGCCAGTAAGAGAGGGAGAGGGGCTAGAGAGTGTCTTGAATGATGAATATAGAGATCCATGAAATTTTCCATTGAGAGGAAATGTGATGATATTAAGGATAAATATGGTATTCTGGTGGTTCTGGGTAGAAGCAAAAATGATGGCATTTTAGACAAATAACTTGAAGAGTTTAGCATCAGATAAGTTAAAAGTAAAAGGCCTAAGTTAAAAGATGAAGTCACGAATAGATTCTGATATTGACATAGTGAAATGGTGTCTGGTCTCTTTGTTTTAGTGCTTCTATAGGGTTTTCTAGGACTGATGTTTTGGCAGGGCCAAAAAGAGAAGTTCAATGGGATTATTTTATAGCAGAAAATACAGCAAAATCTTACTATCTGCATATTCCTCTTAGAGGGTGAACATAGCATGGATGTTTATGGTTAATAGAAATTTCTGCTTACTGTGATGTGGCCAGAAATCCCTTTTTTCTTAGAATTCTGTTGTAATAGATAGGCCAAGATTTAGAAGATGACCTATTTTTATTCCCAGCCAGTAAAAGTTTTGTCAATTAGACTCATGTTTCCTGTTGTTATGATGGCCTTTAAATATTCTACTAGAACCTATTTAACTTGCGGTAGAGATGCCTCTCCTCACTAGATAAATACAAATGAAATTTACTTTATCTCTAATAGATTGAGGATCTCAGCAGCCATGTTTATTAGCAAATAATGTTTGCAATGTACCAAGAACATAATAAAATTTTCTATTAAAACAAAAGAACCAGGTGAGCTGATTTTGTTGCCTTTCCAGTCTAATAAAATACAACTCATTCTTTAATGATTCCGAACCGTATATTATTCGACAGTTGTCATTCTGAATGTGAACTCAGACTCCTGGGCCTTAAGAGATCATGGTTGTAGTTCTTCAGCTTGGCCACAAGTTTATTGCTAAACGTTTCTAAGCCTGTTGCCTCTTTTTCAACACCACTTTTGAGGTTGGTCACGTAAATGGCACTATCCATGTTTCATAGACAAAACTAAAACTTGGACTGTGAAGTGACTTGCCTAGAATCATGAGACTAGGAAGTTCTGGAACTGAAATCTGAACCTGTTTCTGTCTTAACTTCATCTCCATCACTATTTCCACTACACTTCCTTTCCTCCTTTGCATGGCTGTTAGATTTCTTGGATAATAGTGCTTATTTGTACATCACTCTCCCTGCTGCAGAATTATTAATTCTGTTATATCTAATATCACTCCTAGCCAATAAGTCTTTCTTCAGAAATACTTGTTTTTTCTTTAATTACAACTCTAATTAAATTATCCTCATTTAAATATCTCTTAACTTAAACAATCTTAAAATTTATGCCTTTTTCCTTTTTAACCAAGTAGTGATGTTGAACTATTTTTGGCTATAGTATGAATTTGGGACAGTCAAATAAGTAAATTTTAAGACTGCCATGATTTGTTAAGTAGAAACTGAATCTAAGCACGTAGTTTGCCTTTGTACTTTAACTTCAGAAATGGCTGTAAAATGATGGATTGTATAAGCTCATATGTTTCAAAATATTTTTTCAAATTTCCTAACTATCCATAAAATGAATGACCATTTTAAAATGAAAACCTTAGTACACATAAGCATTAGCTAGTAAGATTTCAGGTAGTTCCTAAGACTTAAATACGTAAAGATCATCTGGTCAAACCCTTCATTTGACAAGTAAGGAAATGAAAATCTAGACCAGGGATAGGACTTGCCATGCTGCTGGTGAGCAAGAGAGCTGGAATTTGCACCCAGCTAGTCTTGTCCCCAGTACCAGGGGTCTTTACATGGGAATGTGGTGAACATTTCAATTTGATGTGACTTATATTTTTTTAGTATATACCTTTCTCCCCGTCTCTCCTCCTTTAATTTCCTCTGACCTCTAGTTTGTTTGGTAGCTAGTATTATACTATGCAACCTGTCAATAAATATTTATTGAGAATCTTTCTTTCAATAAACTGATGGGAAAAGGATAGGGAACAAAAGTAAAAGACAAGTTGCTTCTCTCATGGAGATTTCAGAATAGCTCAAGAGGCTGTCGTTTATTAAGCACCTTGGTATCAATACAGGATTCATTTCTGAATCAACTTTTAACTCATTAACAATAAGATAGTACTATATTGGTAGAGTACAAATGGAAATTTGTGTTGTCCTCTATCCAAATCTATTTTAACTAGCTATTAATGCTTTTAAAAGCTGGGAAGTGAGTAATAAAACAGACTGTCAGGAAATTAACTCATGTAAATCATTCATTACATTGAGAGACTTAAAGATCCCAGAAACCTTTTAAACTAGGAAACAGTTGATTTGTATGCCAGAGCAATACAAGAGAAAATGGCAACATGGGTTTAGGTTATAAACTCATTTGTAAAAGTTTGCAGAGAAGAGTGGTAGAAAATTATGAGCCGCAGCATCTCTGAAAACAATGAGAAATTTTGTAGGGGAACAAAAGGTTTAGAGAAAAGTTGATTAGAAATTCAATTCAAGTCAACAATATGTATTAAGTGCCTAATGTGGGAATATTCCAAAGGAAGGAAGGTAATCTCAGGTTTATTACCATTGAAAAGACAGGAACAAATCAATGATAGCCAACCCATAGGTTTGTCTCTAAAAAATATGAAATAATCAAAATATCTAAAATAATCTAATTAAAAATCACGTCAAGGAAGTTTTTAATAAAGGGATGAGAAAAAGAACAATTAGGATTTCCCAAGTGATACTTTAGCACTCTCCACATATTTATAGTTAATATAATTCAATCCAAGGTACAGAGAAGGGTCGGGGTGAACACTGTGCTTGTTCATTCTGAAAATTATTTGATGCAGTCAAACAAAATGTTCCTTTGGACACTCCTTTCCAACAAGATGGTGTCTTGCTTGCATGTATTAAAATTATTATATTTGGTAACTGTAACGCCATGCACCAGCAGATTCCCAAAAGAATGCTACTGTGAACAGCTTTTGAGGTTCAGATTACACAGCATAGTGAACACTCTGTTTATTCCATTACAAATCAAGGCAAACATTCACAATATATCACAATATAATATTCACAACATTACATCTTATCACAGAAAATCACAATATAGTGTCCGTAACAGCTAAACGTTAGGATGGCCACACAGTTTTCACTACAGTGGCCATAATATTTAGAACAAGGAACAAAAGAATAATCATCTGGTTTCCCTAAGGGGGAAAACCTCCTCACTTAATCATTCAATCAGTTCACAATATATCAATCTTCCACTCATGGGGCAACCTTAACTTAATCAGTCATTAATCTAGCAAACAGTCTAAGCTGGATTCACAATTACTAAATATCATTAATCACTAGTACAGTCATTAAAAAAACCACACAAACCCTCCACCCCTTGGTGGTGGTAAACCTCAGTTTCCTCCAAGGGGAGGCCTTTTCTTCATCTTGAATCTGGGTGGTCTCTCTGATTCCCTGGATCCCCTTCCATGGTCCCAGATCCCTCTTTAATGCACGAAACAGTCACCTGGATTCAGAAGCAGACAGCTGCCAGGTTCTTGTCCAGTCCTCAGAGGTAGACAGCTCCCAGGTCCTTGTCCAGTCCTCAGGGCAGTCCCTGGCACACACTGAAGTTCACAGGGTCTAGCACATCTCAAACCCTTCAACACTTCTCTTGCCTGGAACTCAAGGATCAGCCAGGCCATGAAAAAACAGTCTTATCCCAGTCGTGCTTCTTCAGTCCTCCAGCAGTTCAGCTGGCCCTAGGACCCAGAAGGAATATCGGCCTTCTAGGTGGCCTTCACCAGATTCTAGTCTCAGGAAAATTCCATCTCAGTTATCAGTCAGCCTCTAGATGCTGGAAGAGAATCTCTCTCTCTCTGTCTGTCTCTGTCTCTGTCTCTCTCTCTCCCTCCCTCT
Source organism: Pseudocheirus occidentalis (assembly GCA_028646575.1). Lineage (NCBI taxonomy): Eukaryota > Metazoa > Chordata > Mammalia > Diprotodontia > Pseudocheiridae > Pseudocheirus > Pseudocheirus occidentalis. Next base: position 12,351 of record JAQQSW010004496.1, read on the forward strand.
CCCTCTAACTAACTTCTTCAGTCCAGCAGCCCAGCTCCCAATGTTGAAACCAATCCTGCTTCCACCAACAGGAAAATTCCAATTCTGTCTCACTGTCTCTGGAATTCTTGCTTATATACACACAGTGGCCTCTTGTCTTTCAGTGGCCTCCTGTCTTCTTCCATGTCAACAGGAGAGTTCACACCCCCTAAACAGGGGACAGGACTCACACCTTCCATACTTAGCCCTAAGTTACTAAGTGCTAAGTATCTGCTAAACTGATTGCTATTACAGTAACACCCCCCCCCATAAAAAATCAAAGCATGAATTAGAAGAGAGAGAGATGCTTATCAGTGATGTTTCCCAAGATTGTCCAAATTGATATTGCTCAATCGTTTTTGGTTGTGTGCAACTCTTTATGACCCCATTTGAGGTTTTCTTGGCAGAGATACTGGAGTGATCAGTCACTTACTTCTGTAGTTCATTTTACAGATTAGGAAACTGAAGCAAACAGAGTTAAATGATTTGACCAGGGTCACATTTGAGCTCAGGAAGATGAGTCTTCTTGACTTCAGGCCTGGCACTATATCTGCTATGTCACCTAGCTGCCAGATAGATGAGAAATTTCTTATAGATAGTGATACTATGCAGATATTCTTATTAATAGATGACATTATGCTGATTGCAACAAGTCCCAGAACTTACCAAATAAGTCTCCAAAATCATATATATATATACAATCAAAATTTTTGCTTTACTGTTGACACTGAAAAAATCAATATTTAAAGAGTACCTATTTTTTAGACTATTGATATATATGCATTTAGAAGAATAGCCTAGTGAGCTGGTTCATTGGTATGTATAATTTGGACAGTTATCTAGGCCCAGAACTGGATAGAACATGAAAGAAGAGTCAATATAATTTAGTGGGAAAAGCATTGTATTTGGAGTCAAAGGATTGTAGTTCATATTTCAGTTTTATTGTTTACTATCTCTCTTTTACATCCCTCCCCTCTCCGCCCTGAAAGGGATTGTATTGAAGCATTTTTTTAAGCACCAAAGAAAAAGGAACAAGTCAGTTTTTTAAAGTTACTTGTGCAATTATATGGTTCAAAAGGAAAAGCCAGTATTTCTAAAAATGCTCATTTTTTTAGTGTGTAAGTTCAGAATAAAAACATAAATATTATTAAAGGAAGGAATTGGATTGCATAACCTCTCAGGTCTCTTCTAGCACTAAATGTATGTTCCTGTACAGGTTCTTTTTGGCAATTAATGACTTCACTCTTTCCCCCAAAAAAAGACCTTATTTTGAACACCACTATTTTTTTTTCAGTTGTAATAAATTTTATTTGTTTTCTTGTTTACATCATTCATTTTCATGAGGTTTTTGAATTACAAATTTTCTCCCCGTCTTTCCCTACCCTAACCCCAAAACAGCGATCCCACTGTACAGCCACTCCCCTGGTCTGCTCTCTAACTTTCTGGTAGGGCATGGAGGGTCTCCCTACCGCAGCCCCTGTGTATCTTAATTCCTAGTTACAGGTATTGCACAGCTTTAAATTCTAGATTCTTTCGATTCCTCCCTTGTCACCCACCCCTACTGGAAGGATAACCAATTCAATACAGGCTGTGTAGGTATAATTATACAGGACGTCTTCATAGTGGACATATTGTGACAGTGATCATATGTCCCTCCTTCCTGTCCCTACCCCCCCCACCCCATTCTGTTCTCTACCCTGTCCCTTTATTGAAGTGTGAGCATCCAGCATCCCTCCCCCCCAGACCCTGTCATCCCCACGTCCCCTACTCTCTTGTGTGGGATGATGCCCAGTTTAGAGTTTATGCCATTTCTTCCCTAAGCCAGATTCAATGAGAATAAATGAAAGTAAAGTTGTAACAGTTATCCCTTGCCTCTTCCACACGGGATGATTAACCCCATTTTGTCTCTCCCTGTCTCCTCTCATTCTGGTCCTCTCACACCTCAAAATTTGCCTTTTAAAGTATCATCCCTTTGTATTCAATTGATCCTATGCCCTCTATATACCCATATATACACATGCTCAGATATGTATTCATGCGCATATATAGCCTCCTAT
>JAQQSW010004497.1:0-14425 GCA_028646575.1 Pseudocheirus occidentalis
AGGAAAAAGGGAAGGGAAGGGAAGGGAAGGGAAGGGAAGGGAAGGGAAGGGAAGGGAAGGGAAGGGAAGGGAAGGGAAGGGAAGGGAAGGGAAGGGAAGGGGAGAGGAAGTGAGAGAGGAAGTGAGAGAGGGAGACAGAAGGGAAGGGAAGGAGGAAGGAGAGATTTGGAAAAAGCTTTGGAGAAGGATTTTATGTGATAAGCTACAGAGACAAAGGTTGCCAGGATGTGAGCAAGCAGTAAATAGGCCCTTTAAGTTGATAATGCAGCTTTCTTTTATAACACTGTTAAATGTTGTATTTCAACATACTCCCACATTCAGCTCAAATACTCACATGCCCAAAGAGTATTCTGGGACCACAGGGCTAGAACTAAAGGGATTCCAGAGGCCATGCAGTCCTCATTTTACAGATGCCCAAGCTGACTTGCCCAAGGTGCCCCAAGCTGGAAGCCTTAGAAAGATGATTTGAATCCAGTCCCATTGACTGGGGGAGAAGTCACAGTGTCACCTCAGAAATGAGAGTTAAATGGTAGTCTGGCCCAGGGGAAAATCATTGGATCTGGATTCAGAAGACCTAAGTTTTAGCCCTGGCTCCACCCTTCATTAGTTACATGACCTAGAGCTGCAGAAGGAGCCATACATTTTCAGACAGAGTTCATGTAGGAATTCACTTTACTTGATTCTGCCTATTTGTTACATGGATTCTGTTTGTCTTTTTTTTTTTTCCCAAAATGAGAGTTGGCAGAGGTGGGAGGGGAGGGGGACAGCAATGTTAGCACTGCCTCCCCCCAAAAAAAGACCCTCAAAGCATGTTTTTAAATGCAGAGAACAGAAGAAAAAAAGGAGCTAGCCATATACTTAATAGAAATTAACAGTTTCATGCATAATCTTTTTCTATTCAGTTTTGTATATGGAAATGCTCATTTTATTTGGTGTTCATTAAGTTTAGAATAAAACCGTTTTTTAATTAAAAAAAACATGATCTGAGCAAATCATGACCTAAACTTTTCTAAGCCTCATATTCTGTATCCATAAAGAAGAATATTATTATACTGTCTACTTCATAAGGCATTTTAGGTTTCAAATGCAATAAGTACTTTGTAAAAGCATAAAGCACCTTGTTGTGAATTACCATGTGGGGGTGGAATCAGCATCATAGGATATAATAATAAACAAAAAAAGGTGTTAAATCAACTTTTTCTACCAGCTGTTAGTTCTTATGCTCTTCAGCAAATAATGATATAACTGAGAACGCAGACATTCGTGCCTTGGGTTTGGGGGTTGGGTTTTTTTAACATTCAAAAAATTTTAACATTTGACATTAACACTGACTGACCTTTTAAAATCCACTTTAGTGGTCTTAATAAGTCACAAGACTAGTTAAATCCTAGACCACAAAGCCCTGGGTCTGTGTCACATGTTCACGTCTCCTCCTCCTCTGAATGTCAGAATTTAAACTAAGTTCTCACTCATCAAACCCATAGGCCAAATTTTCAAGTGTAATTTTAAAAACTTGAGCTACAGAGCTGGTGACGAGTCAGAGGTCTTGGTGGCACTTTATTTAAGGAAACAATAACTGGAGCTTCATGTTCATTGACTATCCCACAAAATTAGACAATGCTTTTAGGAAGAATGAAGAGCGCTGTGTCTGGGAAGTCAAGAGTTATTCATTCACGGCTCCCACCATTGAACTTTGCCTGAATTATTTGTCCGTAGGTTCTGCCTGGCCTTTGCTGTGACCCAAGTTTTTCCAACACATGTCCTGGAATTCCTGAAGCTAGTTTTGTCTCTGTAATTGTTCTTTCAGATGCTAGACTTGGGCTGTGTTTTCCTGTTTTAGAGACTTAGAGTGACTTACTTTAAATACAATGCTTTAGAAAGGAGCACATTAATTTGATTATTTATATTATATTCTTCCACGTCCATCCATTTCTAATGTTGGAATGGAAGAGGTGCTAGGTCTAGTCTTAAAAGATCTAGGTCCAAATCCCAGCTCTGCCATTTTCCAGGCATGTGACTGGGTGAGTCACCATTTTTCTGCACCTGGGCAGATGGTGGAAAGAGATGTGGTGGGGAAAGAAAAAGCACTGAAGTCGGAAGACCTAGTTTCTACTCTTTTGTGATTTTGGGTAAGACTTTTTCATCTCTCTGGGTCTCAGTTTCCTCATCTGTAAAAGCAGGGGGTTGGATGTGATAATCTCTGTGGTCTCACCTTCAGCTCCAAATCTGTGACCCCAATTAAGAGTGATGAGGGAAGAGGAGAAAAAGGAAGCAAGAATTCAGAAAATCCCATTTTTAGTCATTATTTTTGGTCACAAGGATTCATGGGTTTAAATAAAAATAACAATCAATAAGCATTAAGTGCCTATGTGCCAGTTACTGCAGTAGGCATTGGGAATACAAAGACCAAAATAATATATGCCGTCTGAATAATAGAAGTTGAAAGTATTTGATCTACTTGCATTGCCTTAAGCCATGACTACAATTAAATTATCCATACTGGTATATCCAATAAATTATCCGTATTTGTAGTCTAAAAATCAGGCTGGATATTTAAGTAAGGGCTTGACAAAAGAAGGGCATGTGTCCAGTGGAAGATAAACAAGACTTTGAGCAGATTCTAAATCATTTCATGCCTGGATCAATTGAAGGAACTAGGAATATTTTCTTTGGAGAAGAGAAAAAACTTAGGGAAGAACACAGTAGCTTTCTTCAAGTATTTGAAAGTTTGTCATGTAACGAACAAGGGCATGGTGGGTAGAATGCTAGACTTACAGACAGGAGATCATTGCTAGGTGGTCATGGAAAAAAATCACTTAACCTCTCTGAGACTCAGTTTCCTCATTTGCAAAATGAAGATGCTAATTATGAAGGGGGATTATCAAGGGACCCCAATGACTTGAGTTCCTCAGCACACTTGGTGAAATTATGGATTGGCAGAAGCAGGTCACAAAGAAAACAAGGAATTAAGATTTTTTCCCCAGCTCAGAATTGAAACAGCATTTGTACCTTGACAAGACTACAAAACTGGGAGAGATCTTTTCACTTGCTGTAAAGAAAGTATAATTAAGTGTTTATATTTCTTTTCTCCTTTAGAAAATGTGAAGAAATCCTTTGATCAAACTTGACAGAATCATAGAATGGTTTAACACACTGGGATGAAAAAAGGCTTTTAGCCATGCCCCCAAAAGCCTTCGAAAAGTAAGCTACCTAGATCTAGAATACCTAAGGAAATAATGAAAAGAAAGGTAGGGATGAAAGCAGAATAGGACTTTCAGACATCCAACTATAGTATAAAAGTAGAAGTCTTAAGGACTATTTGGTACTGATTTTAAAATAGAGAAATAGATTAATGGAACAGACTAGAAAAGGGCCAATCAAAACCAATGGAACTCAAAAACACAGTGTCTGACAGACCAGAAAACATAAAATACTTGTGAAAGAGTTCCCTATTTGATATTTTTTTAAGCTACTGAGAAAACTAGAAAACAGTTTGGCAGAAATTAGGCTTAGATTAACTTCTTATACAATATTCCACAAAAAAATTCAAAATGAACATGTGACCTTAATATTAAAGATCACATTACCAAAAAAAAAAAAAAAAAGCAGATCATATGCCTGTCATAGCTACGGATAGGAGATATATTCTTAACCAAACAAGGAATAGTGACATGTTCAAAAGATGAAATAGGTAACTTTGATTACACGAAACTGAAAAGCTTCCACATAAATAAAATAAATGTATCTAAGATAAGAAAGAAAGTGGTCAAATGGGAAAAAAATCTTTGTATCAAATTTCTCAGGGTTTGACATAACATAAAATAACATAACAGCTAACATAAATGCATACATATGTGTGTGTGTCTATACACATACACACACACATATATGACCAAAAGAATTCCCCCTCCCAAAAAAAACTGGTCAAAAGATATGACCCAACAGTTCTCAAAAGAAGAATGCAAAGTATTAACAACATATTAAAAAATACTCTCACTAATAATAAGACAAATGTAAATCAAAACAACCCTGCAGTTCCACCTCACAACCTGTGAATTGGTTAAAAAAAAAATTACCAAAAATAGGAACTGTCAGCTTTGGAGGGTTCAATGTGGGAAGATGGGCACCCTAGTACATTGTTCATTGTTCAATATAACCATTTTAGAAAACAATCTCGAATTATGCAAATAAAATGACTAAAATATCCTTACCCATTGACCTTACCCTTTGATTCCACTGCCAGGCATACATACCAAGGAAGTCATTGATAAGTATGCCAAAATGTTCATTGCAACATTTTTTTTGTGGCAGCAAAAAAAAAACAAAAGCAAAGTAAATGCCCATCTCTAATAACAGCATAGCACTTTAAGGCTGGAAAAATGCTATATGAATATTATCTCATTTGGTCCTCACAATGAGCCTGGGAAATAATCCCCATTTTACAGATGAGGGAATTGAGACAGAAGTTAAGTGACTTGTCCAGGGTCATGCAGCTAGTGAGCATCTGAGAATAGATTTTAATTCAAGTCTTCCTTGACTCCAGGGTTCACTGCATCTAAATGGGAAATGGCTGAACAAATTTCGGTATGTTACTATGATAGAATATTTCTGTGCTGTGAGAAATGACGATCATGATGAACATGGAGAAGCATGGAAACACAAACTGATGCTCAGCCAAGAAAACAACATTCACAACTACAACAAGGTAAATGGAAAAAACAATAATTACAGTTAAAAGTGGCAAAATTGCAAAGAACAAGCACGGCCCCAAAGAAGAGCTATGAGAAGATGCCCTCCTCTCCCTTCCCTTTGCAGGGTACAATATTCATGGGTGTGGAACGCTGCATATATTTTCAGACATTTTTGATGAGCTAAATGGTTTTTTTTCTCTTCTTTTTTTTCTTTTAAAAGTATTTATTTTATTTTAATTTTTGTTATACAGCATGGTTCTTTTGGAAGGAGCACTATTAGGAGAAATTTTAAAACAAGCTCTGTTACAATCAGCAAGAGGAGTCATCTCTGATAGCATGGAAAGAATCAGCTCTGTCAGCTGAGGAAAAAAGCCAGCTATGAAGGAAGAACATAGCTCCTGAAAGGCGATCGTTATTTATAGTAGCGGTTCTCAACCTTCCTAATGCCCCAACCCTTTAATACTAGTATGTGGGCGTGTCTGCATGTGGGCAGACCCGCCTGGAGATGGATAGAGGAGCGGTGTCTCCATTCCTAAGATCATTGGAAATGTGTTTTCTGATGGTCTTAGGCAACCCCTGTGACCTCTGTGAAAGGGTCGTTCTACCCCCAAAGGGGTCGCGACCCACTGATTGAGAACCACTGATTTATAGTTTCCCTTCACTTCTTTGAGAGTTGAGGAAGGTGGGGCTTAATGGTGAGAGGGAAGAGAGAGAGAGACAGGAAATCACAGGACCTCACCCTATCATCCCTCATCATTAACAATGGGAAATGGCATCCAATTTACCCACTGGAAGATGTCACACCCAATAGATAGCAGATCCAGAGAATATGGTTGTGGAATCAGGCTGTCAATAGGGAGAATGGGACCTGGAGTAGAAATTCTGCTTGATAGACAGCAGGACTCAGAGATGAGACTGCCAGGGAGTAGAACGCAGTGAGGAGCAGGGTCAGGTTACTCTGGGAGAGTAAGTCACCTAGCAGAGACAAAATACCCCATGAGTGTGAGAGTATCTCAAGAAGGCATGGAGGGAAAGGAGAACTACAGTGGCAGGGTATAAGTCGTCTTGGAAATAGTTCCCTGTCAATGCATCTCTCTTCTTATGAAATCTATGTGTGTATCTACATTTTCCACTGACATTGTGTATATTTGCGACAGAATATGCCTTAGGTTAATAGGGAACGTTTTATTACCACTGACTGTGCTATGCCATTTCAGTAAATCCTTTTGCTTTGATTTAATTGTATCAACTGGCTGATTATTAAAAGTGAACACGCTGACTGGGGTCACAGGAGCCATAGTTTAGAATGGAGTCATGGAGAACAAATAATAATTCTTGCAATGATTCTGACTGGCTCTGGGTGAATTATTTTTCATCTCCTGAGTAACAGACACAAACACCCAAAGCAGTCTATAATTTTCTTTTTCCAGCAGAGTTTGAAGCTTCCAAATGATATCTCAAGTCATTCTATCCATGCTTTTCAGTTGCCAGTGCTATGGTACGTTTACCTGGGTTTTGTGGATGACCTTTTCCTGGGAGTTTACACCACAAAATCAATGCAAAATAATAAATCAAGCTCCCTTTCACAAATCAGGCATCATTCTAGGGCAGTCGGGTGTTAGTGGACAGCACGGCAGTCACTGAACTCAGCATCATCGTTCTGACACTGCTTGCTCAGTAATTCTAACCCTTAAATGGAATTGCTTACTATGCTTAATGTGTGCCTTCATGAAAGGATTGGTAATATACAGCTGCTGCTGCAGCTTCCAGTAAATGAGTGTATCTTCATTGATTTCATCCAAGAAGATGGCATGCTGAATATTTTTAACACTATAGGATTTCTCTGCACAGCAGAATCAAAGGAAGTGATGGTGGAAAGAAACTGGTAAAATGGAGACAAAACCCAAATACTTCATTCAGTTTCTTCAGAAAACAAATGGACTTGGGGTGGCTAGGTGGCTCAGTGAATGGAACACCAGCCCTGGAGTCAGGAGGTTCTGAGTTCAAATCCAGACTCAGACACCTAACACAAAAAACTAGCCGTGTGACCTTGGGCAAGTCACTTAACCCCAACTGCTCTGCCTTCCCCCCTCCAAAAAGCCAAAAAACAAAAACAAAAACAAAAACCCCAAACCAAATGAATTTGTTGCTAAAATGCCAGTGGAAGAGCCCAGTGAGGCAGAAAGAAATATAGACTGTACCTATGATTTCACTGGTATAGAGAACTCCTGGATAAGAATTCAGGTCGGTACTTTCTCTACAATTTGGTCTTAGAAAATATCCTGAAATGCTAAGAGGTTAGATGACTTGCCCAGGGTCACATGTGTCAGACTGATAGATCCTTAGCCAGTCAGCCCTTAATCAATTAACAAGGATTTGTTAAGCAACAACAAAAAAATGAAACTCCCTGCTCTCCAAGAGTTTATATTCTATTCAGGGGAAAGGGCTTATAATATAGTTATATACAAGATACATACAAAGTTGATATCAGGTGATGGGAATATTCTGGCAGGAAAAGGAGAGCAGGAAATGCCTCCTACAGAAAATGTCACTTGGGTTGAGTCTTGAAAAAAGCCACAAGAGGCAGAGGTGAGGAGGTGGGGCTTCACCACCTTTCTTACCTGGACAAAATGGAAGCAATCCCTTAGCAGTCTCTATCAGTTCAACAATTTATTTTGCAAAGAAGTAATTGTAGAATTTCGTTTCCCATCACACCAACAACTGGAGGGAGAGCAATATAATAAGCGCATCACTAAAAACAAACATCAAGTAATATTTGGTTGTCATGTAATCCTTTTCCTCTTCCCCAATTGATTTTTGCCCTCTCCAGAGCTGCTGTTCCAAATCTTCTCTTCTCCCCAAACTCCCATGCCTTCCCCTCATCACACCCTCTTCAGCAGAAGACTTTGTCTCATACTTCAGTGAAAAAAAAAGAAACAATTCTGCATGGGCTTTCTCTTCTTTCCTACTGCACATCTCAAAATTCCTTGCTGTTATTCTCCATATTATCCTTTACTTCAGTCTCTGATGAAGAGACAGCCCTTCTCTCCAAGGATAAGCTTCTGCTTGTACCTTTGATCCTATCTCCTCCCTTCTCCTTCAGGCCATTGTCCCCACTACTATCACCCACTCTCAACTTCAATCTCTCTCTACATACCACTCATTCCCTACTGCCTACAAAAGTAGCAGGTCTACAGCCTTTAAAAGCCCTCATTTGTCCTTATTGTCTCCTCAAGCTATAATTTTATACTTTTGCAGCTAAACTCCTAGAACATCTACAATTATCGCCTCCACTTTCTCTCCTCTTACTCACTTCTTAACCCTTTGCCATCCAGCTTCAACCTCATCATTCAACTAAAATTGATCTCTCCAAACTCTTAATTGCCAAATCCAATGAATGGCCTCTTTTCAGTCTTTATTCTTATTAATTTATCTGCAGCACGACACTACTGACCTATCTTCCTCGGTATTCACTCCTCTGGATTTTAATGACTTTGTTCCCTTTGCTGAATCATCACCCATTTCTCTTGTATCTAGAGGTGCACCCACAGACTATGTAGTGGGCACCTCTCTATAAACTTCTCTCTAATCAGTTCCATTGAGTTCAACTGTCTGTACTTAGATACCTCCCAAATCCAGCCTGGTGTCTCTCCTGAGCTCCAGTACTACATCAACAACTGATGGACATTTCAAACGAGAATCCCAGAGATATTTCAAACTCAACTTGTCTAAAACAAAATTTATCTTCTGTCAAAAACCTACTCTTTTCTCAAACTTTCCTATTTCTTTTAATGGCACCACTATACTTCTAATTCCCCAGCTTCATGTCCTGGGAGTCACATTTAACTCTTCAGTTCTCCCTCATTCATTCCTGTTCCCATAGCCATTCAGTTGCCAAGTCTTGCCAATTTCATCTCCACAGTATATCTCACCTACATTTCCTTTTCTCCATTCATAAAGCCACCATCTTAGTTTAGACCCTTATCTGTCCCCTCTCATATCAATTACTGAGAGTCCTAACTGGTCTCCCTGACTCAACTCTGTCTTATCCAATACATTCTCCACACAACTGCCCCAGTGATATTTCTCAAATTTAGGTCTGATCTTGGTGCTCCTCAGATCAAGAGGTTCCAGAGGGTTCCTCTTGCCTCCAGGATAAAACACAAACACTTCTGTCTTGTAAAGCTCTTCACAATCTGGTTCTAGCCTATCTTTACAACCTTCGTACTCATTACTCCCTTTCACCAACTCTGTGGTCTAACCAAACAGAGCTTCCACATGGGTTCCATTGTGATTTCTGCAATGCTTTCCCTCTGCCTCAGCATTGTCAGCTTGCTTCAAAGTTCTCTTAGTGCCTCAACCACCAAAGCTACCATTATTTAGTTTGCATATATTTAGTTGCTACATATATATATGTATACACACACACACACATATATATGTATGTATACATACATACATACATACATATATATTTCTCCCAGTATTAGTAAGCACCTTGAGGGTAGAGAATGTTTCATTTTTATCTTTGATCTCCTGTGCCTAGCATCAGCATATAGTAGGAATAAATATTTATTGATTGTTTACTTTTAGGAAGTAGTGGTGGTAGAGGCTTATGCACGCTAGCAAAGTATTTCATAAGCATTTTCATTTGCCAAGAAACAGGCTTATGAAGCAGGCAAACATTATTATCCCCATTTGATAAGAGGAACACGACTCAGTAGATTGGTCTTACTTGCACTTACTTGACTCAGTGGCAGAATTGAGAATGTCTGAATCTCTCCTGCCTTGCTTAGATTACAAATTGCCCTGCCTCCACAATACCAGGGACTAAAAGGTTCTCTGTAGTCTGATCTTAAAAATCAAAGTGCCTCAACTACAGGAAGAAAACTGTTAACACTTCTCTGTTATCAGCTAAACAACCAAAAACATATTTGCCTTTTAGCTGAAAGTCAAATTTGTACTCTAACCACTTTGGGATTCATCAGCCTAGGGTTAAGTTTTACTATCACTACTCAGATCTATCCTGCTTCTCACCGAAAAGTTAAAATTAACAGCAACGCTGAATAGCTTTTGTGGAGAGGGAGTGTATATATCTACATGATTTTGGCCTTTAAAATGAGTGAATGGAAAATATTTATTAAACTCTTACAATGTACAAAGATGTTCTATAGGGTCATTAAGTCAATCAATCAATCAATTATACTATATGTCAGATCCTGTGCTAAGATCTTAGGATAGAAAGGTAAAAGTGCAGCAGTTTTTACCCTTGAGGAGGTGACATGTTAATGATTGAATCAACACCATGATCCCAGGATAGATACTCAGCTCCTGATGGGTGATGGACTCAAGACACAGAACGAGGCATACATTTTTGGACATGGCCAATGTAGGGATTTGTTTTGAGTATGCAATGACTGTTTTGGTTTTGTTTACAATGAGGGAGGAGGGGAAGAGAGAAAAAAATACTTATTAAATGTAAATACAAGGTAACCTCAAAGGGGAAAGGACTAGTATCTGGGTAAGAGATCAGGAAAGGTCTCCCGTAGAAAGTGTTGCCTGAGCTAAATCTTGGAGGAAATTTAGAAATTTCAAAAGGCACAACTGAGGAGGAAGAGGGGAAGAGCAGTCCAGGCATGAGGGACAGATAGTTACAATAAAATAAAATGAAATAAAAATAAAACAAAATGAAACGAAATGAAACGAAAAATTAAATTAAAATAAGATAATAAAATAAAATAAAATAAATTTTAAGTCCACCTATAGGAGATGGAGAGCAAGCAGGTCTGACCGTATTGTTTGTGGCAAAGAATAGTGAGTAAAAAGAGGGGAAAAGGTAGGTAGGGATCATTTTATAAAGATCATTAAAAGCCAGAGGAGTTTCTATTAACTAGGAAGGAATCGGAATTTGAGTACAGCAATGGTCATATTCCTACCATAAGAAAATCACTTTGATGGTTCTGTGGAGGGTGGACTAAAGTGGGAAGAGGTACAAAGCAGAAAAACAAATTCTTTTCTGTGACCATCCAGGTGACATGATAAGGGTCTGAATCTGTGTGCTGGTTTTGAGAATGGGGATACATCAGAGATGTGGAGAGGAAGCAACAAGATCTAGGACATGACTAGATAGTATCTAGTTGTATTGAGAGTTTGAAAAACTGGGTGACTGAAAAGAAAATGGTGCCCTGGGCGCCATTCAAGAGGGAGCTTCAAAAGCAGGTGGGATTAGGGGAAAACATTCAGCTCAGTTCTGGACATGCTAAGTTTGGGATGCCTATGGCACTTAGGGTTTGAAATGCCCAAAAGGCAGCTGATGATGTGAGACCAGCACTCAAGAGAAACTAGAACTTTGTGTGTGTGTAAAGATGTATGTGTATGTTATATCAGATCTACGTACATGGGTATGTGCACACATACAGAAAAATCATCTGCTTTACAATTTCTCCTCATAAAGAAACTATACAAGTTCACTTATTTCTACAGTTAAAAAAATTTTAAGTACGAAAAGTAGAGAATATAGCCAAGACAGATAGGATTTGGCTCCTGACAATTAAGTTGCTATGTCTGGACAATGAGATGCTTCCAGAATTACAAAGGATTTTCTACCTACCATAGGTCTAATTTTGACACAGGTTTCCCCCCTCCCTGCCTTAGAAACCAGTTAACATTGATCATGGAGCTTCTGATGGAACACATTTTTTTTCCCCTTCAAGAGAATGTAGTTTAAGTATCTGCACCTCACATCCACTACTTACCAGCTGTTAAAACCATAAGCAAGTCACTTAACTAGTGCATGCGCCCTTATCCATAAAATATAGATAAGCAATAGCAACTCTTCTTACCTCACAGGGTTATGAAGAGAGTCAGATGAGATCTCACCTATGAAAGCAGTTTGTAAGTATTAAAGAACCAGAGTCTATCAAGTTAGTCAACTAGATCCCAGGATATAGCCTTTTGTATCTGACTCTTTTTAGGAATATAAAGGAGGTGATTGTCTCCCTGTGTCCAATCTCTCTTCTCTCTAATCCACGTTCTGCACAACTACTCAAGTGATTTTTCTAAAAATCAGTATGTAAGGATAGAGCTGAGAAGGAAACTTATAAAGTCCAACCCTGTTATTTTACAGATGAAGAAGCAGCTGGGTCAAAAGAGGTTAAGTGATTTGCCCAGGGTCACAAAATGACTTGCTCCAGTTATGCAAAACTAATTAAGTCTAAGACATAAAACCAGGTCTTTTTGACTCAAAGCCCCATCACTCTCTATCCACTACTCTCAAGATGCCTCACAGTGTAAATGTTAGGTATTCCTTTTTTTTTTTTTTTGGTCTTTTTAGAGGGGAGAAGGCAAGGCAACTGGGTTTAAGTGACTTGCCCAAGGTCACACAGCTAGTAAGTGTAAGTATCTGAGGATCTGAACTCAGGTCCTCCTGACTTCAAGGCCAGTGCTCTACTCACTGGGCCACCTAGCTGCCCCATGTTAGGTATTCCTTATAAATTACAAATAATATATCATGATGACTAACTACAGCAGACACATCCTCAGAATCAGGGTAACTGAGAAATATATCAGCCATTATGTCATAAGATCACAGAGCTATAGTTGGACAGCACTTCAAAGACAACCTAACCCAACTCTCTCATTTTAAAGATGAGTAAACTGGGGCCTAGGGCAGCTAGGTGACTGGGCCAAGGTCACACGGGCAGAAACTGTCAAAGGTATCCTTCCCCTCAACTACCACTTTTTTCCCCACAGACTATAAGCTGCCTCCTTATTCATTTTAACTCGACTGAACTTAAATTAAATGGCCCTTGCCTAACAAACCAAGCAGCCTTTGTAAAAAGGAATACAGCATTTTCTTAAACCTGAATAATGGAAAGTATATTCCAAAGTGTTAGGAAAAAGGAGCTTACTCTGGAAGTTTCTTTTGCTGGCTTGGAATCTTTTCTTTTTTTTGCTTTTTTGGAGGGGGGAAGACAGGTGAATTGGGGTTAAGTGACTTGCCCAAGATCACATGACTATCACGTGTTAAGTGTGTCTGAGTCTGGATTTGAACTCAGGTCCTCCTGACTCCAAGGTCAGTGCTCTATTCACTGTGCCACCTAGTCACCCTGCTGGTTTGAAATCTTAAGTGAGATTTACCAGTGGAATAGACTAGATATAAAACATAGAAACAAAGATAAAGGTGTAGTGTTTGATAAAGCCAGACCCTTCCATCCCCACTTCCATCCCCTACTCGTGAGGTGAGGGCACTTTAAGGGACAAAAAATGATGGGAAAAATGGAAACTTGTTTAGCAGAAGTTAGGTAGAAACCAAGGTGGCCATCTCCAGTCGTCCTGATCTATGTCCTTGCACTGGACCCATATGGCTCCAGAGGAGAAAGTGAGGCTGGTGACCTTACACAGCCCTTCCTCACTTAAATCCAATTCACTTGCAAGTCATGTCATCACCTTCCTGATGTTATGGTCTTCTTTGAGAACAAAGAACAAATGACACTCTGAAAACAAGCCAGTATTTCATATCACACACCAAGATAAAGGTCTACATGGACACATGACTTAAGATAAAAAAAAAGTAACATCATAAATAAGAGGAACAAGAAAGAAAATGCCCTTCACAACTATGGATAGAATAAACTTATGACCAAATAAGGGATAGACAGGATAATAGATTATTAAATGAGTATT
The DNA here is from genome assembly GCA_028646575.1 of Pseudocheirus occidentalis. Lineage (NCBI taxonomy): Eukaryota > Metazoa > Chordata > Mammalia > Diprotodontia > Pseudocheiridae > Pseudocheirus > Pseudocheirus occidentalis. The sequence continues at coordinate 13,377 of JAQQSW010004497.1, forward strand.
TTTTGATAGAGAGGATCAGAGATTATTAAAATGGGCATTTTTGATTGCAGCAAAGAAGAAGAAACATTTAAAAGTCAAATTCTAAGACTGGGGAATTTAATAACTAACCTGAGAAAGAAGGCAAGAATTCAGTGCTTGAATCAGAAATGACAAAGTGAGTGATTTCCACTATCATTATACATATATATATCTATATGTATATGAGGAGATAGTCATATGGAGAAAACCCAAGACTTTTCAGCTCCAGTCCCGCATCATCAGCTGCCTACTAGGCATTTTGTTTAAAATGTATGTCCTAAGAGGCATCTCAAATTCAACATGTCCAGAATAACAAAATACACTCCCCTAATCCCACCCATCTTTGGAAGCTCCTGCTTATTGATCCAGTCACCCAGATTCACAATCTCAATATAAGGTAAAATATGCAATCAATAAGAAAATGAATGGTTTGAAAATTGGGTCACCTTCCTCTTCTTCCCAGATGCATTACACATCGACCTACAGGACAGATACAAGAGCAGTGGATAAAAGCTGCAATGAAGTGAAGCGTTATTTTGGCTTGCCATCAGGAAAAGCTTCCTCAGTTGCAGGTATCCAAAAACAAATTGAGCTGCTTTGAAAAGTACTGAGGTCCCCCTCACTGGAACAGGCTTATCAAGTATTTTATAATGAGGGCTTTTCCGGTATGGTTTAGACTAGATGGGGCCAAGGTAATTCTCAGCTCTCAGACTGTGCCTAAATTCTGCCCACTGTTTTAAAATGCACAAGATGAAAGAATAAATGTGCTGTAGACACTTCCAAGATAAGGAACAAAGGAAAAGTCCATAGAAACTAGGGTTTGTTTTTTTTAATCTTGCTAAGAAATGGATGGTCCACATTAAAAAAAAAAATGCAGCTCTCTTTGTGGTGGCAACAAACTGGAAATTTAAGGGATGCCCATCAATTAGGGAATGGCTGAACAAGTTATGGTATATGAATGTGATGGAATATTATTGTGCTATAAGAAATGGGAAGGAGATGGACTTCATACTCACCTGGAGAGGCTTATA
>JAQQSW010004499.1:0-14424 GCA_028646575.1 Pseudocheirus occidentalis
CTAACCACCCTGGGGCCAGGCCTCAGTTTTGGGCTGGGCTGGCTTCGGCTCCCAGCCTGCTGCAATGAGCCCCTCCCTGTTCAGGTGTGAATTACTCCCAAGGAGTTAACTGGAAGTAAGGAGCTAAACCTTTGAGGTGCTAAGTGTCTTTAGTAGGTGCTAATAGAAAGGGGCATGGAAGATCTTCTGATTTTATTAACATTACAGTATCTCCTTACATTCTATTTCCCTCTATTTATTCTTCTCTCCTTCTCCTTTCACCCTACTCCTCTTCAAAAGACTATTTTGTTTCTAACCATTGCACTTCCCCCCACGCTCCGTCCCTTCTATCATCCTCCCCTCTTTAGTCAATTCCAATGAAAGCAAATTTCAAGCATTGCAAACTTCCCCATCTTTCTCTCTTCTGTAAAAGCTCTTCCCTTTGCACCTTTTTGTGAGAGATAATTTCTGCTGTTCAGCTTTTCTCTTCCTTTTCCTAATAAATCCCTCTTTCTCACACCTTAATTATTTTTGAAATATGTTCATTTTCAGTTCACACCCAGGCCCTCTGTCTATGCATGCTCTTCCTCACTGCTCTAATAATGATAAAGTTCTTAGGACTTACTAGTGTCATCTTCACATGTATGAATGTAAATATTGCAAACTTATTGAATCTGTTATGATTTCTCTTTCATGTTGATCTTTTTATGCTTCTTTTAAGTCTTGCATTTGGAAGTCAAGTTTTCTATTCAGCTCTAGTATTTTCATCATGAATTCTCAAAAGTCTTCCATTTCAGGAAATATTCATCTCCCTCCCTCACCTCATCATCTGGTCAAATGATTATACTCAGTTTTGCTGAGTAGGTCATTCTTATTTATAATCTTACCTCCTTTGCCCTCCCAACTATCACATTGCAAGCTCTGTATTCAATTAATGTAAAAGTACTAAATATTGTGTTATCTCGACTGGATCTCTTTCAGGAGGTAATCAATGCATTCTTTCCATTTCTATACTGCTTATTGGTTATAGGGTATCAGGGAAGTTTTCCGAACTAATTTCTTAAAATATAATGTCTATACTCCCTTTTTTCATCATAACTTTTTCTAATTTTCTAAAAATTCTAAAGTCATCTCTTCTCCACCTGTTTTCTAGGTCAGTCATTTTTCTAATTAGCTATTTCATATTTTCTTCTATGTTTTAATTCTTTTGATTTCTGTTTTTGTTGTTGATTTGTGTCTCATGGACAACTTACAGTTATTAACTCGTTTCTTCCTCCCAACAATTCTGGGAGGTAGGTACATTTTTATTATTCCAACTTTATAAAAGAGGAAACTGAGTTTAACTGAGGTTAATGATTTGCCCAGGATCACACAGCTGGTGTCTAAGGCTAGATTCGAATTCAAGTCTTTGTGACTGTAGTCCCAGCATTCTATCCATTACCAAGTTATTTCAAATATCTACATGTTTCTTGGGGTAAGGTGGATATTTTTTAAAGAAAAGTGATCACATATATGTGTAGAATCATGGAATTTTGTAGTCAATTGGAAGTCTTAGAGACCTTCCTATCTAATACCTTCATTTTCCTGAAAAACAAAAACACAAGTCTGGAGAAGGGAAATAGTTTTTCCAAGGTCATAATAGATAGTTATAGAGATCATAGTAGTTCCTGTGTCTACTCATTCACAGACCACTGTCTCCTTTCCATCTAAGGGATCTTGGTGCATCCCTGATGCTAATTACATATCTGGTGAATTTAATGTCTGTTATCATACAGATGACACATTTCTGTTTTAAAGCAAATATTTTGGTATTTCATAGTTGAATTTTGATGTTGATATTTCTTTCATATTGATGTGGTTGGCCTAATGTTATATGTCCATGAGATTTGCTTCCTTATTTCATAGAGTACTTTAGATTTGTTTTTGTCCCTTCACATAAGGAACATAATTGCCCAGCTATTATGTCTCCTCACTATCCTGAAAAGGGAAATAGATTTTAAAATAAACCTCAGTATTCTCAGATGTGTGGGGCCTGTATCATTAAGAAATTGCTTCATAAGTAGCTTTCAGTCAGGAGGAATAGTCAGTGCTATGTTATATCACAGAAAGACACACTCACAATCCTAGGTCTCATACTGGAAAAGATCTTAGAAGTCATCTACTTCATCTATCTCTCACTTTATGTATTAAAAAACTAAGAGGGTGACTTGCCCAAGATTTATACAGTGGTTTTTCCACTGCACTACCATGCTCTCACTGGGTGCTGTTATTTCTCAAGTGACTGAATGAAAGCCTGACTCTATGATGCCTGTTTTGGCTTTCCTTGCAGCACAAGTTTGTTTTAATGTAAGCTTAAATACTATTCCTCAATGAAAGTCCCCCACTTAATTAGAACTCAAAAGTACAAAGTACAAACTGCACATGCTCCTTCTCAAAAAACTCAGAGTGACTTAGAAAAACACATTCTACATTTCCAAGAAAAGATTCTTCTATCCAATCTCTTGGGTGAACATTTGAGAATTGGAATTAGGGATGAGAGACATTGACAACGAGTCGCAACCTTTTCTCTCCAATAATACTGAGGCTCAGCCCAATTAGTTTCCAGCAGTGCATTCATTTGCCTACATTGTGAAGTAGGAGAGGATTTGAAAGGAGCAAAAGGATGTCTGTACTTGGGTTTGTCCTTTATATAACTGTCAGGTGTTCTGGCAAAAGGCAGAGGCTGATGCTGAAGGGGTTTTGGAAGAAAATTATCCAGAAGGAAAGAGAGAAAGAATAAAACCCATGAAGAGGCTGGGTTGCTGCCATAATGGCTTTATGAGTCAAAAACCCTTAACTTTCCTGAAGAAAATACATGAATAAAACTAAAGAAATATATAATATTTGTGTGGTTGTGCCCATGTCTTTCTGTGTGTCTATGTGATGCTGGAGAAAGGGAGGATGGGGCCAAAGGGGTAGAGATTACTGAAGAGTGGAACTTTCTCAAGGCAGGTGGCTAAATCTTGATGAACTGCCAAAGCACTTAACAGCAGCCTCTGTGGCTCAGGGCGCTATGCCATGCTTTTAATTTTTTCCAGATTGTAGCACCTTGAGCAAAAGGGGCTGCCAGAAACTGCCATCAAAAGAAGGGTTATGTAAGTGACAGGAGGTACAGCTATGTGAAGCAATTAAGGCGATAAGTGAGAAAGAGGATGGGAGACAAGGTGAATGGTAGCTACATGGGTGAATGTGCAGGAGCCAGATTGAGAGTCAAGGCTTCAACTTATTGGAAGGCAATGATGGGGATGGGATGGGGGCAGGTGAAATGAACACACTGATCTGGAAAAAGAAAATTCTGGAAGAGAATTTCAGAGGAGAATGTGCAGTAAAGGACAAGAGTAGATTCCCAAGGCACTAATCAAAATTTCATCCAATTGTGTGTTTACATAGAAACATAACAAACCCTGGTATAGCAGTTAAGAGATTGTATATTTATTTTCAGCTCTTCCACTGATTAGCTATGTGACTTTGGTCAGTTCACTTAACCTCTCTGGCTTCAGTTCTTTTTTTATCTGTAAAAGTCAGGGAATAGACTAGAGACTCTCTAAGGATCTTTTCAGATCTACAATTTCAACTCTTTTCTGATTGTTGGAAAGAGTCTAGGATAAACAAGTAAAGTAGTGAGTGTATCTAAAAGAGGAGGAGAAGAGGACAAGAGAAGGTGTAAAAAAATATTTTTTGTAAGGTTGCACAAAATTACTTTTTTTATTGGGGGGTGAGAATGGTGTGGGATTAGGTGTGTGTGTGTGTGTGTGTGTGTATGTGTGTTTCTGTACAAAGAAAAACATTACTGAAAGATTCAATTGTCTGAAAAGAAGCTTTCAAAGAGAGAGACATTCTCCTCAAAGCCCCTTCACAAAAAAATCTCGTGTCTACAGATACTATACATTTTTGAGACTCACTTTCATGGCAACAACTACAAAGTGTTAGAGAAAAAGTGACTGTGGAAGATTATTCAAGTAGTAGCCACAAGGCCTGTTCTGCCACTTGCACTGACCATGGACAAGTCATGTAATCTCTGAGCCTTAGTCTCTTCATTGCTAATATGGAGATAATAATACATCTCTATCTGTCTCACAGATTTATCTTCATATAAAATGGAAGAGCATTCTAAAATGTTTTTCAGATGTAAGGGATTGTGTTTCTCCTTACTTGAGAATAAATTTTCAGCAGGAACATTTGCTTGCAAAGAAAGTATTATAGAGTGAGAATGATTCAGATAATGAAATCAAGTCTCAATCAACCCTCTCCCCCACCCAAACCCCCATCCCACAAAACTCCAGGGGACCAGGAGAGGAAATGCTGAATACATAGCTTGGTTAGATTTCAAAAGTTGTCAAGAATGGAGTCCCGTCTCAAAAATAAGGTTCAGAGGTCAAAAGCAAAGAATATTAGATTTGAAATCAGACATTTAAGTGCCAACTGTGCTATACATGTGATCTTGGGGAAGTCACTTATCCTCTCAAGGCCTTTGTTTCCTCATCTGTAAAATGAATGGTTCAGAAGAGTAGATTACTATAGTTTCTTCTAATTCTAAATTTCATAATCACTGAAAATTCAAATTAGCTCAAGGAAAGAAAACATAGTAAATAACAACTAAGATATAATTAACTGATAAAATTTATTTGAACAAAATTGGTAACAGTGAACCCTTGAATCAAAGAAGGGGGAAAGGGTACCATAGGCCTAGCCTTTCTTATTGCAATATTTTTTCTACCTTTCTGTCATATTTTTATGCTTGTAACCTTTTGAACTAGGTATTTCCATCTTTCCTCTAGCCCTGACACTTCCCTGCTAATAGCATTAGAGGTGGGAAGCTAATGAATTACTACTACTACCAGAGCCCTCCTTAAAAAAAATTCTAACCCTTAAACAGATCATATGGAATGACTAGAGTGGCAATGGTGTTTCAGAGCCTAGGAAAAGCAGCTAAAAATTTGGTTTAATGATGAACCAGGTTTGCAGAATGTCCTCTAGAGATATCTTTAGTGAAATTTTATGCATCTGATATGACTTAAGGGCCATCATACCTAAGTGTCTGATGACAGTTTAGATCTATCCCAGCCTTCTCTTCCTCTAATCTGTTTGGATGATTTACTCATTCTCCTGTTTTATGAGGTCAGGAATTGGGCGAGCTTGAGAGGTATCAGATGTAACGCTAGTTTTGGAGGTGGGTACTGTCCTAGTGCATCTTCTTTTTTGTCCCTACCTTTGTTTCCCTGAGGCTAACCCCCTCCACCCTGCCATGCTTCAAGTTAAGCCAAGAATTCTCCCCTCATAAAAGTTAAATGCAGCAAAAAAGGCCTATTTATTTCTTTCCAATGTTGAATAATGCATCTAATTCTTCTCATGAATGCCATAAATCCCAAAATCACTGGTTCAGGAATGGACAGATACCCAGGGTATCGAGAGACTGGTGCAAAGCTAGCTTCACACGTTTATCTTGAGTTGAACTTAGGTAAGAGAGAGAGGTGGGCAGGGTTGACAAAAGACAAAAGATATTTGGAAGTTGGGTTTATTCATTTTGGTTTTGGCTACATCTGTCTAGCTACTTAGCTGTCAGCAGCAAATCAAAATAATGACTAATAAATAAATTATTATACTCTAAAACTGCTACTATAAATGAAACCAAAAAGGGGCACTTATGAAGTCATGGAGAGCAATACCAAGAGTTAGTATTATAGAAAAGAGAAAGGTATACACTCAAGTTCTGGGATTAACTTTGTAACTAACTGTAATTATAATCACTTAAGTCACCTCTTTAATCTCAAAGTTATTTTATCTATAAAATGAGAATTTATTACCTTTTTAGGAAGATCATAGAATTTTAGGATGTAAGAACTCATGGAGAAAACATTTTATTATTTGTTGATATTGTTTGAACCTTACATTATTTGGCTAGAAATGATCTAACCAGAAACCACAAGTCATGGTGAACTGAGAGACCCTTCAAAAAAGTAGGAGTGTTTGGCTTGGGTCTACTCACCCAGATCTTGGGTTCACCCAAAAAGCTTCCATTTTGAATTCCCCAAAATTTTGTTTGGGTTTGTCCAAATTTTATTGAATTTGTATACTTACAACCTGGAAACTCTCCTTTTCTGGAAACTGCCTGTCTATTTACTCGCTACCCAGCTGCTTGTCCCTATGCCCTTGCTTAAATTCTCTATAATGTAGCCTTCACAGAGACTAAAGAGGAGCCACACCATTTTTTATGGCTCTTTCTCCTCTAGCAAATGATTAACTAATTTTTATAAGATTTGGGGGTTTATTCTCAACTAAAAAGCTACTCTAAAGAAGTTATCTGGTTCATCCAAAGATGAAGAAAGTTGTGACAAGTAAAATTCAGTGACAGTGAATGGTACTGGAATAAGTCACACAAGTCTGCTAAATGGACCCACTACAATTCTTTTTCTGTATCTTACCTGCACACTTACTGATACTTGGCCATCCTTTTACTTTCCTGAATGGTTTTATTGTGTACAACACAGAAGCCATTCCACACTTCTTTTTTCCACCACAAACCTCCACTTTCTACCACCTCCACCTCAACAGAACCCTTTGAAAAATGATATACTGAGAAAATAGAGGTCATTTCTTATGAGTTCCTTCTTCATACTAATTCTATACCTTAAATATCTTCATCATAAACTCCTCCAAGTCATTTCTTACTTTATTCTAGAAGGAAAAGATGTACATTTTCTTTGTCAGTGCCTATCTCTGTGCTTATATCTTTCATCTTACCTCCTCCAGAAACTTTCCTCTGCTTACTTCCCCATTGCCTTAAAATTCTCCCAGGTTTCTCTAAAATTTTAAGAGAACAAACAAACAATAAAACTTCCCTTGGTGGGGTAGCTAGGTGGCACACTGAATAGAGCACCAGCCCTGGAGTCAAGAGGACCTGAGTTCAAATCTGACCTCAAACACTTCACACACATACACACACACACACACAAACAAACACACACACACACAATTAGCCATAAGACCATGGGCAAGTCACTTAACCCAAATTGCCCTACATTCTCTCCTCCAAAAAGCAAATAAACACACAAACAATCAAAAAAATCAAAAAACTTCCCTTGGACTCTTTGATAACCTCATACTATCTCTTATCTCTCTTCTCATCTTCAGTTTAGATCCTAGAAATAAGTTTATATTCATAAGTTTCAACTCCTCAACTCCCTATTCATTTCTACGTTTCTTGCAGTCTGGATCCTGAAATTCACTGCTTGATTCTAATTGCTCTCTCCTTAATAACCAATAATCTTGGACATAGATTTTTCCTTCTGTACTCCATACAACTGCCAAAGTGATTTTCCTAAATCACAGTTTTGACCATGCTACTAATCTTTTCAAGAAATGTCAGTGACAGGGATGAAATGTGGACAATTTTTTTTAAAAAAGGTTTTATACCCTTTAGAATCTGGCTCTAATCCATCCTTCCAGTGACTCCACATTCCCCACCTTCTGCAAGCCAATGTAATTGCTCCTCAGGGCTAGCACCTTCTTTTTGAGTTACTCCCATCTTAGCCTGTATCTATCTTTTTTACATGTACTTTTTCTGCAAGTTGTACCCTCCATCATATTCTGAACTCCTTAAGAGAGAGGAATGTTTTGTTTGAACTTTTGTTTTTGCCTTTCTTTTTACTCTGAGTGCTTATCCCAGTGATTGATTGCCATGTGGTCAGCACTTAATTAACATTCACTCACTGACTGACTACTAGAACTTAGATCTCTTTAAGTTCTACATCTATGTTCCCGTGAATTCAGGCACAGTTTAAAACAAAGAAAACATTATATATCCTTTGAAAAAATGATCTTCAGTGCTCTGGCAAAATTGTGAAGTGATCAGATTCAGTATCCTGGATCCACACCCTCCTTTTTCTTTATACATTTTGTGCCTCCTTTTCATTGATGAATAATTCCTGCTGCTTTGATTATTTTCAAAATAGGGGCAGAACTGACAGCATAAGTTGATATTGTGTTTATATCATAGAATTTAGAACCCAAGGGAAGTTTAAAGGTCATCCTGCCCACTCCACCCCAATTCCAAGGTCACATGGGTAATAAGTTATAGGCAGGATTAAATCTCTCAGCTCCTATCATTTTCAGATCAAGATCTCTTTCCATTATACTACCAAAACTCATTCATGCTGCAGTATCATCCAAAACAAGTATTTACCTTTTAAGTATTTCTTCATTAATTATAACTTGAAATGCTTTCTTTCTTGTTAAAATATTTTCCTGTAACAGCAAGATGATTTAGAGATCAGGTAGGCAACAGAGAGTAAGGTAGATCCTGAAATCAAATTTAAAATATTAACTTTGACCATGAGGGCAAGTTGATTTAGTATTCTTATAGGGACTTAGATCCTGAGATGAATGTGAAGAATCAGCCAATTGATATAAACACACACACACATACACACACACACACACACACACAAATAATAGTCCCATCCTTCCCCACTTTGGGGAACCTGAGCTCAGGACAGGACTGATTGAAGCCACTGAATGACAAGTCCCATGAGTTATAAGGAGTACATTTCAGGAGAGCTGACAAGTCCCCCTCCCATTCCCCTCTTCACATTTCACATGCAAAGACCTGACTGCAATTCTGATCCCCTTGCTCACCTTTTAAAAATTAACTCTCACCTCTGTCTAGCTCTCCCTCTGCTCCAAGACATGTTTTGCTTTCTAGGGCATTTGAAACAATTTTAATTGGAATTTCACAAATTTCTGTGTGCTAGAATCTCCATTATTTTACAACCCTCATTTCTACCTCTGGTTATTAATTCTTTAACAAAGAACCATAGTTATTGTAGTCCATCATTTTTTTTTCTCCTGGGAAACATCATTTTATACACAATATGCTTGCACATTTTCCCACAAACTAGATGTAGAGTAGGACATACCCATTAGAGTGGCATTGGAAAACAACTGGATTGATGCCAAGTTTACCTAATAAGAGATATTATTTTGTCTGTCTTCATAGTCATTCATTCAAACATCAGTCTTTGGAGTGATTATTCTATAACATCATTGTTTTGAGCTTTCTTAGTGTGATATGAGGGATAAAAAAGTCATTACCTTCAGTAGTTTATAATCTAGAAGTAAAAATATATTATGCACGATACACACATGTAATATTCTACTACAATATACAATGCTATATATGTGAATATACACAAACATATTTGAACTATATATACTATAACACATACACATGTATGTGGAACATAATAACATGCAAATATATGTATATCTGTAGGTATATATCTACATATAGGTGTGTGTCAGTCTGCATTATATACTGCATGCACTTCTTCCCACGATTTGTCCCCTGAACTTTAGGGTCCTCCACCGAGTGATCCAGATATCTGAAGACCCAGCTTTGGCCTGTATTGCTCCACTCTTTCTGATACCTTCCAATGCAGTGATTTAATGAAATATACAGCTTTTAAATATTGGCCATCATGACATTAGAGAGGCTTTGATTCTAAACAAAGCATTTCCTGACCTGGTTCTCTAAGAGATGATGAATCACGTATTCATAGACTAAAAGGCCATTTGTAATGCACACTGCTTGTAGTTTAAATTATCATGGGTTTGAGAGATTCTTTAATATGTATAATCTGACCCAATGTTGAGATGATTTTTAAGAAAGATACTTAGAAAAGAAAAAATACATATAAAATAATAGCAGGAAAATTTCCCAAGAGCAAAGAAACTTAATTCAGTGATTCTTTGCTGCATTTATGATCAGAACCTCTCTAAATCTATTGGTCCCTTTTGGATTTGGCTGCCTGGATATTCCATTTCAGTAATCCCCAACCATGCTACTGCATCAAGGATGTCAGACACAGGGTTGGTTATGATTTTGTCAGTCCTCTACAATCAAAATGTCTCTAGAGCAAGAGATTTTGAGGCGGGAATAGGAAAGTAAAACCTTCCAGAAAATTCAAGAGTGCTTGATTTCTGTTATCTGTTTTCTAAGAGAGGGCTAAAGGAAAAACATGAGGAAATCTTGTTGACCACTGGCTACACTTGCAAAGTGTCCAACTGACTCTGCACATAATCAATCAAGCAATAAACATAAATGTTTCTTGAATACATAATAATGGCAAAGAATTATACTTGGAGGACTGTGAGAATACAATATATCATTGAATTAATTCTGGGCACCTTGCTTTAAGATCTATAGTGACAAACTCTAGTTTGTCTGGAGCAAAATGATAGGATGACTGGAAGCCATGACATAAGGATGAAGTGAAAAATAATCAGCTGAGAGAAGAAAATATCAAGAGAACATAATAGCAATGATCAAATATTTAAAGGCCAACCATATAGAAGAGGTATCTGATTCTCCATTGTTTATTTTTAATAATTAATTATTTAATTGTGTGTGTATGGGTGTGGGTGTGGGTGTGGGTGTGTGTGGGTGGGCGGGTGGATTCCACAAAAGTTATAAATGAGATGAATGGGTAGAAGTGACAGGAAGACAGATTTTCTATGTAACATAAGACTTCTTGATAGCTATAATTGCTCAAAAATAGACTTGGCTGTCTTGTAAAATGATGGTTTCTCTTTCACCTGAAGTATGAAAACAAAGGCTAGTAAAGTATGCTCCAGGGAGATCGTAGAGGAATTTCATGCACTGCTTGGATATAGGGTTGAACTAGATATTGCTTGAATGTCCGTTTGGATTCTAATAGTTCTAGCATTATATTTGTGATGTTCTCTTCTATGAGGAGCTTACCTTAGCTGTAGAAGTAACACATATATAAATAATATAATTGTTGAAAGTATTATGACTTTTGAATATATCTGTGAGCTTTCTAATATGGGTACTCTTGCCAATGACACAGATCGCAACTCATACTAACAACTCATTTTCTGCAATCCTGAACATAGGCTACATCATATCACAAGGAATCTAGTCACTGGTTCACTATCATCTTTTCCTTACCAACACTTGTTTTCATTGATAGGAGATTTCAACATATTAATTAATAGAAGGATTAGTAATACTCCTTCAAACACCACAACCTCCCAGGTCACTGCTTTTCCTTTTGTCCTTGGTCTTTTTTCATCAATCTGTTGCAGCTATAGACAGACACGGTCATAAATACTCTTGTCCTTGACATCATCCACAAGAATTACAGTTCTATTTTCATGAATTCTGACATTCCCTTAACCTACCTCAATTTGTTTTTATTCTACCTCAGATTTGCCACCCCAAATTTTATTTTTGTCTTCACTGTGACCTCTGATCTCTCCACCCCTTAATTCTTTCAAAGGTCATCACAACCACACTGCCATGCTTTCCCTTCTCCATTTTCATCTATTGGTAAACAAATTCAAGTCCACATTATCATTTTTTCTCAAAATTTTGGTCCCCTTTTCCTGCTCCTCTCATGCAGCAGTCTGGATTACGTTTCTGATCCATTACTTCAACTCCTGCTCAAATATTGCAGAGCCAAACTAAAGCAAGGGGAAATGAGAATACTGAACTGACTAAATCCAGTATAAACTTATATTTCATAATCTCTTCTGGTCCTTAATATGGCAAGATGACCCTTTAATACTTCTCTAAAATTCCAGGACTTTAGTTAGGAATTCATAAAGGCTTAAAATGCATTTGTTCATGTGTGTGTGTGTGTGTGTGTGTGTGTGTCTGTGTGTGTGCTTGAACAGATAAAAAGTAGACAATTAACACAGTTTATATCCATTGATGCAGTAATTATCTAATAAATTGTGGCATATGGATGCAATAGAATATTATTGTACTCTAGTAAATGAGTAATTCCTAGAATGTAAGAACATATGTGATGACTGGTATCAAGTGATACAAAGGGAAGAAAGCATAACTTAGAAAGTGATTACTACAGTATAAATAAAAACAACACTGAAAACAGCAGGATTCAAATTAAATGCAGAAATAAAAATATTAATTAAGAGTGACACAAGCAGAACCAAGACAACATTGCATACAATAACAACAATATTGTTTTTAAGAACAATTTTGAGTGACAAAGTCACTCTTATAAATACACATAGACTATTACAAATACACAAATTAACTACAAAGGAGATATGAAGGAAGTCAACATCTTCATCAATGGAAGGAACTGACAAATACCACATGTATATAATCATTCTATATATATATGCACACATATATACATACATATATGTATGTACACCTGGTAGCCATGTCTAAGGTTGGGGGAAAAAAGAAAAAATGAAAGCTATGTAGCAACTTTACTGTATGTTTAACTGGAATAACAATTAGTACACAATAGATTTGCAGTTTCATTTACAACCCTGTTTTGCCTATTGACTATGTTACAGAAATTCTTGTTTTATTTCTTGAGTTAGGAAAAAAATAACTATTTTTAATTAGCTAAATAGAAGAGAAAAGACATTTTCATATCCTTAATAGACAGGACGTAGTCATCGCATGTAGTATAGTGTGTGTACTGACAAATATAGATGCTCTGATAACCGGTTTTCTTTAATTCTTTCTCTTGTTGTAAGGGTGTCAGGATAGCAATTGTGAAATAAGTATGTTAGGAAATGATTATGGCTTAAAAATGAAAGGCATTGTTAAAAAAAAGGAGCATAGGACCATAGAATTAGAGGTGAAATGTTTCAAAAGGTATTACTAAGAACAAGTCACCAGGACTTTGTCACTCATTGAAGGGGAAGAGAGTAAAGAGAGTAAAGAAACTGAGGAGTCAAAGATGACTCAGAAGTTCTTAATCTATGTAACTGGAAGGATAAAAGATATAGGAAGTCAGAAGAAAAAACTAGTTTGATGGGGGAATGAGATTTCAGGGCTAGTAAAAGAAGCCCGTGAATTTCCAAATGTAAATCTTTATGTGTGTGTGTGTGTGTATGTGTGTGTGTGTATGTGTGTGTGTGTGTGTGTGTTTGGAGGGCAATTGGGATTAAATGACTTGCCCAAAGTCATACAGCTAAGAAATGTGTCAAGTGTCTGAGATCAGATTTGAACTCAGGTCCTCCTGACTCCAGGACCGGTGCTCTATTCACCACATCACCCAGCTGTCCCATCAAAATGTAAATTTTAAAACTATAGAACTCTGTCCAAAGTGCCTCATAGATATTTGTACATATGGAATAAGAAAAAACAGTAATATTCATTGTGGAATCAGTTCATTTTCTTTGAGCTATGATATTACTTAAGCATTTTTGGATCACATAGTGTTCTCAGTTTTAATTGCTGTGGCAAAACTGGAAAAGACAGATGGGGCAGGATGAGAAGCAATCAGAAAAAGACCATCTCTGTTGTAATAAACATATCATGCTGAACAGGAGCCAGAAGGCAGGGTTAGATGCAATGGAGGTGATTTTGCAACAATGTAGTCAATAAATACAGTAGGAACAGTAATGAACTCTTAGAATGGTGTTTACCATGGAGGAATTCAGAAGGCAGCAGAATATAGCCCACTCACAGACGTAGTTTTACAGACTCCTCCTTGGCATTCATGCTTTCGATTGCCTCTCAACTGGCACAGGCTGAGAGGGTCTGGACTTGCCTTTGGCAAAATTGTGATGTCAATGCATGTCTTTGGCCTCCATGCCCAAATAGCCATGTCAGGCCTATTTTTTGGCAATTACTGTCTCCATGCTCCTAATCAAGTCAATTATTATCTCACTGTTTGAAGAATCTACCTAATATTGCAATTGCAGCCTGTATTAGGCCAGTCTCAATCCCTATCCCCCATATATTTCAAAATCATCCCTTCCCTCCTAGAACCCAAAGTTCTCATTCTAGTTCTATCCCTGCCTCTGCATATGAAAAATTAGAGTGAAACAATAGTCAGTGCCACATGTGGAAAACATTGCTCTGAGAATCATAAAATTATGGGTAGACTGTAGATTTTGCCAATGTCTTAACGTGACACTTAATCTTACCTCTCAGAGTCTTTGTTTCCCTATTTCCAAAATGAAAGAGTTTGTATGAATGATCTCTCAGCTGTCTTCCAGGGCTAAAATTCTGATTCAACAAATCCTTCATCGTACTGTGGTACATGTTTTCTTTTCCCAGTACTATTGACTTATTTAGAGAAGGACACTGAAAGTAATGCATTACTAATGAAGGATTTCCGCCACCCATAAATGCAATATTTTTTCACAGGACTGCTCAATCACCTCCCCTAAGCACTAACTTTAAATAGATTCTGCAAATACCAAACAAATACAAAAGACAGAATCAGAATGGATCCGTACCTCACCATTTCAGACCATGTGACTGTAAAGCCAATCAGCAGTAGATTCCAGAGAGAATGCTACTGTGAAGAGCTTTTAAGATTCAGATTACACAGTATTAGTGAACACTCTGTTTATTCCATTACAAAATCAGATTCAGTACGATGTTCA
>JAQQSW010004500.1:0-14424 GCA_028646575.1 Pseudocheirus occidentalis
CATTATATTTATACGCCATGATTTATTCAGCCATTCTCCAGTTGATTGACACTGTGTAGGTTCCAGTTCCTTTTTTTCTTTTCTTTTTTTTTAAATTCCTTCTTTAGGATCAGGGAGTTATAGAAACAGTATTGTTGTTGTTTTGTAACTTTTTCCTCCTTGGTATTATCTTCACTCTTAACCACTCCCTTGATTTACCCATCCCCACTTATTTCCTTGTTGAATTTAATGTTTTTCCACACCAAATTGTGTGTGTGTGTGTGTGTGTGTGGTGGTGGTGGTGGTGGTGGTGGTGGTGGTGGTGGTTAGCCTTTTTTTGTCTATGTCAGATGAATGGGGTTTATATGATACCTGCGATTCCTACTCTTTCCTCTCATGTATCCTCTTATATACCCCAAATATGAGAAAAATCACATTTCATCCCTCTTCTTTCTTTCTATGCTGTTACAATCTTTCTGTTGTCCCTTCTCTTTCCCCCATTTTAAGCCTTGGAAAAGAACCAGCCTACTCCAAGGTCCTCTGATTTTTCTAAATAAGAACTAAAAAGAAGTCTTCCTTATTGTATTTTGATGACATAAATGCAGTGATGAGACATTTATTTCTTCTCCCTCATTAGACTATTAGCCCAGATTCACTATGTACTTCCTTCCAGTTGTTCAGATAAATTTAATTGTCTAGATTTCTCTTGACTCTTGTTTTTGCTTTATAGAGTTTATATGGTGCTGGTCTTCTCATCAGAAATACTTGAAAGTCCTCTGTTTCCCTATTTTTTCCACCTGTAGGATTATACTTAGCTTTGGAGCGTAAGTTATTCTTACCTATAAACCCATATCCTTTTCCTTTTAGAATATTATATTCCAAGCTCTCCTTTTTTTTACTGTAGAAGCTACCAGGTGTTTTAGCTCTTTGGTACTAGAACTCTTTTTTGGATGCTTGTAGTATTTTTTTTATTGATGGGGAAACTGGATTTTCTTTAGAACATTCTTGGGACTTTTCCTTTTGAAGTTTCTTTCATTTTGCTGCCTAGTTCTAGTAGACCTGGGTAGTTTTTGTTTATCATTTCTTGAAGTGTTGCGTTTAAAGTTTGGGGTTTTAAAATCATGGTTTTCAGGGAGGTCAGTAATTACCTTTTCCTGATTTTTTTTTTTCTTTGCTAACTTTGGACCTACAGTTTGAGTTCTTAATAATGATAAAGATTTTCATTTTACTAATTTCTGCAGCCTTCATGGAATTTTGTAGTAGATCTAGCATTTATCTCCTGCCCCATTTTTGGTTGGGAAGGTTGACCCTGGTTCTTCTTGACATTAATTGCTATCTTCAGCCTGGGGTCCTGCACTGACCCCTGCTCATAAAGGGACCTTCTAGATCTTTGAGGTTTAAACCCCTGCCCTGGCACTTCTTGTTGCCTCCAGATGCAGAGGCTCTCTTTGTCTCTGATCCTTCTAGAAGACTGATGACCTGTTTCCCTGAGTTGGATGGAAACCCCTTTCTTATTGCCAAAGGGCTTTTGACAGTGTTTTTTATTCAGTTCTGGAATGGAATCACCATAGTTTCTCATTAGATTTCTTGATTGTTATTTTACCTGGTGTGACTTTCAGAGTTTTGCCACAGTCGAGGTGGGACAAGCAGCCACCTTGGCCAAAAGATCAAGATCTCCCTTGTTTCTAGTTCTTTGCAAAGACAGAAGAGTGCTGCTAAAAGTATTGTGTACACAGGACCTTGCTTTCTTTCATTGACTTCCTTGGAGTCTCTCTGGCAGTTGGATCTCTGGACTGAGGGATTGGACATTTTATTAGCATAATTCTTAATTGTTTGGTTGTTTAAAGTGGTTGAACTAATTCATATCTCTACTAATGGTGTCTATAGCCCTAAGGAACTTATCTCTCTAATAGGCAGGACAGATATATGTAAAAATAACTGTGATATTCCTAAGAAGTAAGTGTTAAATAGACGTCTAGATAAATAATATACTCTAAGAAATGTGAGGATAGAGAGATCACTTTATGCTGAGAAGTGGGGGTTGGAGAAATTAGTGACAGTTGCAGGAAAGAAGTGGTACCTGAGCTGTGCTTTGCAGGAAGAAAAGAATTTCAGTAGATGGAGTTATAGAAACAGTATTGTTGTTGTTTTGGGAATGGGAGCTTGATGATCGCACATGCCAAGTCCTGGGGAATATTGTCTTCCCTCTGAAATCATCCGGTATTTACTTTGCATGTGTCTTGTATGTGACTGGTTATGCATGTCATTTCTCCCTCTGGAATGGGAGATCCTTGAAGCCAGAGATTGGGATCACTTTTCTTTATGTTCCCCAGCACTCAGCATAACATCAGGTGCATAAGAAACAGTTAGTGAATGCTTGTTGACTGGTTGGTCAGACCATGTGAGCAGAGGGATGAAGATTGAACCAGGGATGAGGGCCAAAGAGTGTTTCTATTTGAGGAGGGCCATTAGATGTGATTCTTTAAAGGAATCAGATTGTGGAAGCAGGCAAGGGGAGCTAGGTGCCAGGTGGTAGAGAACCTTGAATGTTGGGAATGTTTATACTTTGGTAGACATGGAGAGCCACTGGATATTTTTGAGTAGAGGAACGATGTTCGGAGGACTTGTTCTTTCTGGAGGTTACACAGGCAGCGTAGGGAAGATGGATTGCTGAGGCTGGAAGATTTGTTATTATGTGATTTCAGTTCTTTGGGAGAAGAATTGAAAACACAAAGTAGGGTGAATTGCAGTGTGAGTTGGTGGGCTATAAGCTACATTTTATAGGTAGAATTGGCAGTGGGCAACTAGATGGTGCAGTAGATAAAGTGCTGGGCCTAGAGTAAGGTTCAAATCTGACCACCAACTAGCTGGGTGACCTTGGGCAGATCCTTTAACCCTGTTTGCCTCAGTTTCCTCATGTGTAAAATTGCCAACCACTCCAGTATCTTTGTCAAGAAAACCCCAAGGAGGGGCAGCTGGGTGGTGCAGTGAATAGAGCACCGGCCCTGGGGTCAGGAGGACCTGAGTTCAACATATCTAACCTCAGACACTTAACATAAAATTAGCTGTGTGACCTTGGGCGAGTCACTTAACCCCAATTGCCCTGCCTCCCCTGCTCCAAAGAAAACCCCAAAACCTCAGTGGGATCATGGAGAGTTTGTACATGACTGAAAACTAATTAAACAACAGAATTAACAGACCTTTGCAGCTGGGTAGGGGTGGCAAAATAGGAGGGGTAAGTAAGCTCTACTCCAGGCTAAATATTCTTGTTCTTTCAGCTAATGATCCTCAGATCTTCTGCCCTTTCTCACACTGCTTGGATTCACCTCAGCTTGTCTGTGTATCCCTTAAAAAGTATTGGCTGTTAATCATTGACCGAACTAGAACCACTGTGGTGCACACGCAGGCTCTAGTCTCTTGTCTGGTAATTCTGAAAGCAGTGCTTTTGTGGAGGCTGTCATGGTCACCTGCTTTCTTTTCTCTCCCCAGGCCATATATGACTGCCCCTTCCTACCCTTACCCAGATTCCATCAGCAGACAACATTGCCTGGACACAAACTATGCATCTGTGGGCTCTGCCAGCTTCTTACCAAAAAATGGTGATTTTCCTCAGGTAAGTTCACCCTGTCCTAGCCCTCAGCACACACACCCCAACATTATTTGGGGCCTTTAGCCAGACTTGTCTTTGGCTTTTGGAAAAGATTTGGATGGTCTTTTCTGAATGCCTCTAGGGGTACCCTCAACTGTACCTTCTACCCCATTCATCTTTTGGAGTCTCAGTTTTTCATCTTTGCTGGATGACTTTAATTGGTGGCGATGCTTTTGAAAGGGGAAATGAGGCATTTTCTTCATCAGAGACCATGTAACTAGAGTGCTCACCAGGCATCATCTGCTTCATAGACTTTCTTCTTATGTCAGAGTCCCGTGGCTTCCATATTCAGAGGTCTGGTTTGGATGACTTTGTAGGGTGCCTGGGTAAGACGTCAGGATGATCTCTATTGCCCAGTGATGTCCTGATGTCATTGTCATACTTGTCAAAGTCCTTCATAGGTTGAAATCCAATTTTAGATAGAGGGAAGTGGCTTTTCCCAGTTGTTAAATCTCTGGAAGATAGGCCAGACCTGGAAGGGTTTCTAGCTGCAAGATGTAGTGATACCTGAACTTATAATTTTGCATCGAGGCCTCAGTGTCCTACCCCAACACTTAGAATTGGGAGGGTAGTTAGTTGCATGGGAAGAAAAGAACACCGTCTGTGGAAAAACCTCTCCTCTGTCTATTACTGTGTGACATTTGACAAGTCATTGGAGCCTCAGGGACTTTCTTGGTCAAAGGAAAGGTTCAGCTCTGTGACTTCCTCGGGTCTCCCTCCCTCTCCATTCCCGCCATCACTGTCATATTTTATTCCTTCACGGTCTCTAGCCTGGACTGTTGTGATAACTGTGTCATTGGTCTTCATACCACTAGTCTCTCCTCTCTTCAGTCTGTCTTCCACATATTACCGAAGGAATCTGCTTAATACACCGCCTCCTCCTTCCCTACTTCCCTCCCTTCCTTTTTTTCCCATCTCTCTCTCTCTATAGGGTATCACACCCTTACTAGTCTGTGCTCTGCCCAAAGGGATTGTAAATTTTAATCTCTAAAACTTTTTTTTTTTGGTTTTGGTTTTTTCTCTTAAAAAACCCCAAATGATTCTGTTCCCAGACCAAGCCCTCCTTGGTCACTGTTTGGGCCCTGATTAGCTCAGAGTGAATGTAAATAACAATTATTTCTGTTTTGGCCAGAAACCCTGAAGGTCTTCCCCTCCCAGATCTATTTTTTTTTAAAGAGGCCGTTCTTTGCCTCATTTTTAAAAGCCTTAATCTCTGAATGGACACTGCCTCCGTCAAACCGAGACCTGTTCAAGATCTTAGCTTGAAAAGACCAAGGTCATGCACTGCAGCCTGAACCATCTCCATGTCCTGATCTGAATCTGGCCACTGGGCCCAAATGCCTCCAGAACAGAAAGTGAGGTTGGTGACTTTGCACAGCCCTCCCTCACTTAAATCCAGTTCAGTTGTCATGGCAGCACCTCTCTGAGGTCGCGGGCTTCTTCAAGAGGGAAGACCAAGCAGCAGCAGCAGCAGTGGAGCCAGACTACTTCCTTGTTCCTTTTTTGCCTCCACGCATTTATGTGTACCTGAAATGGACTGCTTCCGTATCTATAATTATTTGTTTTTACATGTCTTACATTTCCCATGTGAGGAGAACCCACTCCCACCCCCACCCCACCCTTTCAGAGTCCCGCTCAGGTGCTGCCTCTCCCATGATGCCTTCCTTGAGTCCTTCTCACAAGTTTTCTCTTCTCTTCAAATCTGTCCCCCTACTTGGTTTGACTTCTCTCATGTAAGTGTACCACCACCATTTGTACACATACCTCATTCTCCTACTAACATAAACTTTTTTGGGTAAGAATTGTGTCATTTAAAAAGATCTTTGTATCCCTAGCGCCCAGTATGTTATCTTCTATACCAGTGGTATCAATTCTTGCAGGTCTCATAGAGACATAGAAAACCATAGATTAACATTATCTTTGATGCAATCCTAATGAAGCTGCCTCCAGCCCCAACATTCTGACTTCCTTATGGGCCCCACAGAACAGCAGGCATGTTCTGGTTTAACCACACAACAGACTCAATATAGCCACTGCCCCTGGATAGCCATTGCCCCAAATCCCAATTCACTCATAATTTCTGTTATGTAATCAGCATCAGGACACTATAAGTGTGCCTGCTATATCTTACTAAGTTTCTGGTTCTTTTTGGAACCTAGCCTGGTTCTGAGGAGCGTCAGCCCTCAATAAATGCCTGTACTTGGATTAGAGGTGATTTGACTTTGAACTTTTTGGGATGGTGCCACCACGATACACCATGAAACCACAGCATCTTCATTGTTTTGTATTTTTATTTATTGTGTTAAATGTTTTGAGATTACATTTTAATCTAGTTGGGCCACACTGGCTTGACATCTTGGCTTTCCATAGTTAGAATATAATACATGTTGGGTGGATGGAGTTGAAGATCATTCTTCCCTCTGACCCTCAGTTTACTGATGTAATTTGGTGATTGTACTTGCAGTGTGTACCCCACTGGGTTGTTCTAGAGAGAGCACTTTTGTAAAGTTAAGTCATTTTATACATGTGTTCTCTTGCTGTTGTTTCCACTTCCCTGGCCCTCGACTGGGCTCCTTTCTTCTTGCTCCCCAGGTTTGGCTTTGATGGAAGTCAGCAGCTCCTTCCCTTCTGAGGAGACAGAGGAAGAACACCTGTTTTCACTGTCTTTCCTGCCTCTGCCCTCAAATTCCCCAGCACAATTGTCTTCATGATTTGAGTAAGCTAAGAACTTTCAGGCCTCACCATCTGTAATGGCAAGCAAAGTAGGATTTTTTGCTGGTTTTTTTGGATTGAGTTTCAGCCAGTCAAGTGTCTTTGACAGAGTCTTATTTTTGATTGAATCAAGAGTCTTTGATTGAAAACAGTATATATTGTATTGTTTGGAGGGGGAGGAAAGAGTAGAAAGAGGAACAGATCTGAGAGAGAGAAGCGAGCATGCACAGGCTAGAGGGCTTGCTTATAAGAAGGATCTTGTGATTCTCTGGTTAAGATCTGCAGTGGCCGTATGTTCAGAGCTCTCCTGATGCTCAGATGTAAAGACTTTTCTTGATCTAGGGATATATGTAAAGTATATAGTTGATTCAGCAGAGTCCTGTCTGTTTGTCTTTATTTCTCTGCTTGTATTTTCTCTGAAGTTCAGGGTGCTGAACTTTTTTCCCTGTTTCCTGAACAGTTTTCCCCTGAACTAGTGAATATAATCAGAAAAGACTGTTGACCCCTTAAACAGCTATTTTTCCTAGTAAAGCAGATCTCAGAGCCTGTGCTAGCAGACATCCTGGAAATGCCAGTGTGGTTGCCACTACCCCCTCCTTACTGAGCTCTTGGGACTCCCAGTCCTTTCTGTTATTGGCCCTGTATATAGATTCTCTTTTATGTGCTGTCTGTCCCAACCAGAGTGTGAATTCCTTGAGCAGAACACTCTCTACCCTTTTTTTTTTCCTGTGTCCCTTACTCTTAGCACAGTGCTGGGCACATAGAAAGCACTTAATAAATAAGTGCTTTTTCATTCATTCCTTCATTTCATTCACACATTTCCGTAATACTTCATTGTCTGCCCATTCCTCTTGCTTTTCTTTTTAGCCAGTGAAGTGGCAGCAGAGAGTTGTCAAGGAGCTACTCTGGATTTGGTGTCCAGGACACACGGGTTTCAGTGACTGCTCTGACACTTAATAGTTTTGTGACAATCAGTGGGTGAGTCACATAGCCTCTTTGAGACTGTTTCCTCATCTGTAAAATCAGGTTGGGCTAATAAGGGCAGCAGCCATAGGAGCAGACGTTTCTGGAGTGCTTGAGAGCTTGCAAAATGCTTAAATACATTATCTCATTGGCTCCTCATCAGCAATCCTGAGAGAGGGTGTGCTGGGTTTGGAATCCAAGGACCTAGATTCACAGATTGACTCTGTTACCTATTGCCTTGGTGACCTTGGTCAAGAGGACACTTCATCTGCCCTGATCAGAGTTTTCTGTGGGGAACTTTGTATTCTACCAGGGATCCAAAGAAAGGCAAGAGCAAGCCCTGTCTTCAAGGAGCTTACATTCTAGGTGGAACAGCAAGAGGATCTCTGGGGTCTCTCCCAGTGCTCGACCCCCGAGACTGTGAACCTGCAAGGTACACAGGTACCTTAGGCCCTTCCCAAGCTCCCTCCCTCTGTCACCTTCCACAGCAGCCAGTCTGTCAGCTGTCGTGGCGGTCGTTTTCTTGGCTCTTCTTCTCGTTTCATTTACCTGGCTGTGCCTGTGCCTGGACTGCTCTCCCTCCCCATCTGCCTCTGGGCTTCCTTGGCTTCCTTCGAGTCCCAGCTAAAACTCCACACTCTACCGGGATACTTTCCCCATGCCCCCTCATTCTGGCACTTTCCCTTTGTCAAGTCCTTCCAGTTTATCACTGTGTACGGCTAGTTTTTTAGTATAAGCTGTTGGCTTGTCGTCTCCCACATCAGATCCTTTTGTGCTGGGTTTCCAGCATGTTCCTTAGCCATGGAGTTGTTTTGGTGTGAGTCAGATACCAGCATCACATAACCTCTGCCATTTATCCAGCTGCTTGGTGGCAGAAAGGACCCAGCTGTGGGCGAAGCAGCCCCAGACGGTATTTCCCTTTCAGGGAACAGAAGTGGGCAGGGAGAGGACATACTAGCCTCGGCCTTTCTGCCGGCCTGCTCAGCATGTCTGTCTGTCATCCTGTCATCGAGTTGTGTCCCCTGAGCTGTCATTCATTCTCTGTTTTCTTGCCTCCTAGGCCGGTGTGTACATGTGTGAGCTGCTCGCTTGTGTTTCTGTTCTTTCAGCATTCTCCCTCTTGATTTCCTCCTTAGTGCTCCTTGGCTTGTTCCATGTGGTGTTCCGGCCACAGCATAGCCTCCTCCTTTCCACCTTGTCCCTGATAAGCAGCCAGCTAGTACAGTGGATAGTGCGCTAGGCCTGAGACAGGAAAGGCCTGACTTCAAATCTGACCTCAGACACTTCCTAACTGTGTGGCCCTGGGCAAGTCCCTTAGCTTCTGTCTGCCTGAGTTTTTTCAACTATCAAACGGGGGGTAATAACAGCATTTACCTTATGGGACTGTTGTGAGGATCAGACAAGATCATGTTTGTAAAGTGCTCTTGGCTCAGTGCCTGGCCCGCCCGTACATAGCAGGCTCTAGATAAATGTTTCTTCCCTTCTCCCCTCTCTGCCTCCCCTACAGCTGCCCTGGCTGTTCATTGCTTCCTGCCTGATGTAGGCAGAGTATGTATGACATTGGTGTTCACAGCCTTACCCAGAGGCCCAAGGATGGGAAACCTGCCACCTCAGGGGCCTTCTAGGCCTTGGCTGCGGCCTTCTGACTGAGGCCAACTTCTATGGACAGTTCCTGTTATTAAGGAGATTTGTTCTGTGAAGTCTAGATTTGGTCAGAGGGCTGCAGGTAGCCCCACCCCTACAAGACCTTACCTAAGGGGAGTTAACCTCTCTTTAGGGAATGTTGTCAAAGAATTGCGCAGGTTGCTCCTGATGAGGCCAGTCCTTGATACTCATAGAAGAGGGGCATCATAACCTGGAATATGTGGCTCCTGTGATTCCATTTGGGCTGTCTTCAGATCAGACTTCTTTGTAATAGTATCACTCTCATATTCTCTGTTAACACTTTTCTCCTGCCCCCAACCTCCCTTTCTGGTTCAATTCATTTTGGACATCTTAGCTCCTTTCTTGTGTGTGTGTGAAGGGAGGTGTGTCAGCCGCACGGACACAGAAGGATTCTAGCTCAGAACATCTGTGCTCTGGTAGGACTGGCTCTCACCTGGGACTGTGTGCCGCTCCCTTCCTGCCCTCTGTGCAGGTGGCCTAGGACTGGCCTAGAGCTGGCACCGGAATAATATTCAGAGTCATTGTTCTATCTGTTGGCATCTGTCAGTCCCAGCTCTGTGGCTGTGAAAGGTCCTTCCAGGTCATCTCGGGGCCCTAAGGATGCCAAGACCTTGCCCAGAGCTACACACAGATAGCCACCAGCCACGTGTTAGATGCTTCCGTGGTGCCAGGCAGAGGGCTAAGATTCAGATGCAACCTGGACAAGTTACTTCACTTCTTGGGATCTCAGGCTCCTCACTTCAGTCTACCTGAAGGAGGCTAAAACGTATTCTCCAAGAAATCTTGCAATTGTAATGCCTATGGCTCTATTATCTAGATAAAAATAAAACAAAATCTTGTAGAACATATTTGCATGTGTGCATGTGTGTACATACATGTTGTGAGATAGCCTTAGGCAGTTTTATTCAAAGTGGCATTTTGTAATAAAATTCCGCTTTCTCTGGTGCTTTACAATTTACATAGTACTTTCACCCGAACAGCCCCATGAAACAGATGGAAAATATAAGCATTATTGTCCCCGTTTTACAGGTAGGGAAGCTGAGGCCTAAAGTGGTAAAGTGAGTCATCCAGGGTTATGTACTTAGTGACTGGCAGAGCTCTGGAACTCTAGCCCAGGACTGTAGACTCACTTTAGTCCTCCTTCCCCTGGATTCTGATGTCTGCCTTGGAGTAGAGCCTGGTGGCAGGCCCAGGGAATTAACTTGTACCACTCTTGCAAGTGACAGACAAGCCAAAATGGAAGTCAGGCAACCAGCTTGGGGGAGATTTGAGGACATAAACTAAGGACGGACAGCGGCCAGAGATTAGTGAGGTAATCCCCTGCTGTGGGAGGTCCTGGGGTAGAATACGATAGCAGGATTTTGGAAACCAGCAACAAAAAAACTGGTTAATTTTCTGAACATTCATGAATTTCAGCTGCTTAACGTTTCTGGGTTGTGGCATGTGGCTGCAGAGCCCTTTGAGGCGGAGTAGCTGTGTGGCCTAGCCAAGTGGGCTGTAAAGTGAGAGGATGAACTCGGAGGACCCCCTGGGGTAACGCCGGCCTCCTGGTACCCTGAACCACAGCCACCTCTCCAGCACCCCCAGGGAGTAACCATTCAGCTGCTGTTTACAAAGCTCCAGTGAGGGGGAGCCCCCTGCCTCATCAGCTCAGCTCAGCCCAGCCCCTGCCCCAGGAACACCAGACTGACCTTTCCTGAAGTTTTCCTCTTCCCCCCCCCCCCCCCATATTCTTCTGGGTCATTCTCTCAGTTCCCTTTAAACCTGGTTTTTGCTTTGGTGTTCTAAATTGACATGCCCAGGCCCATGTGCAGACCTGGATCCTGCAGATCCACAGCCTACTCCTCTTCACTGGTGTAACTGGCTGGCCTCATTTTGCCTCTCTCTGCTTTTCAGTTGGTACAGTGATCGGCTAGTCAGAAAACTTGTTCTTTTTCTTTTTTGCTTTTTGGAGGGGGAAGGCAGGGCAGTTATTAAGTGACTTGCCCAAGGTCACATGGCTAGTGTTAAGTGTTTGAGGTCAGATTAAAACTCAGATCCTCCTGACTCCAAGGCCAGTGTTCTATTCACTGTGCCAACTAGTGGCCCCTAGCAAACAATTATTAAGCATCCACTGTGCACCAGACACTGTGCTAAGTGCTAGAGATACAAAGAGAGGCAAAAAATGGCCCCTCCTCTTGAGTACCTCACAGTCCAGTGAGGGAAGCATTCAAGTAACAGTATTCAGACAAGCTGTATGTAGGACAGATTGGGAATAATCATCAGAGGGAAGGCAGAATTAAGCAGGATTGAGAAAGGCCTCCTGCGGAAGGTGAGAGGTTAGCTGGGACTTGAAGGAAGCCAGGAGGTGGAGATGAAGAGGGAGGGCCTTCCAGGCATGGGGGAAGCCCAGAGCCAAACATGGAGTGTCTTCTTCCAACCAGTCCTGGCTTTCATCCTTTCCCAATTGATTCACCCTGACTGAGCACCACATGGCTAGTACTATCAATCCCATCTCTTCCATTTGGTCTGAAGTTCTTGCCTGTCTGGGCTTTGGGAAAGTCGTCTCTTCCTCTGGCCCTAACAAAATAGGGGTAGGGGCACACGTGCGTGTGCATGTATGTGCGTGCATGTGTGTGTGTGTGCATGTGTGTGTAGGTGGACTTGTCTTACTTTTTTGTTTATGATATAAAAGCTACATAATGAAATAAATCAATGGCAAGAGTAAGTGGGGGAAGAGTCACTTTTATTTTAATGTTTTTTTTTATTTTTAAAGTTTGACTTATTATTCAGAAGACAAAAACCAAGTTGATAAAGAATGCTTATTTTCCCTGAGTTCAAATCCAGCCTCAGACACTTGACACACTAACTAGCCATGTGACTTTGGGCAAGTCACTTAACCCCAATTGCCCTCCAAAAAGAAAAAAAAAAAAATGCTTATTTTCCAGACCATAACATGCAGTTTGATGTACAGACTATAAAGTACATATATAAATACGCATCTCTTGGAAAGGTATTATAGATGTACAGCGAACCAGACCCAGGAACCAATTAAAGGAAGAAAACAGACTGAATTGTCTATGGAAGATTGTGCGTTGCTTAAAAGCACAATCTCCCTCCCTCCCCACCTTCTTTGAGAAGGCAAGCAATTCGATATGGGTTATACATGTGTAGTCATGCAAGACTCTAAGCATCACTCTGGAGCAGAAAGTACCCATCTTTTTAAGATGAATATTCTTCTATCTCTGTTACCCAGACTAGAACTTATCTCATGTCTACTTCTGGGGGCATGCAAAAAACTTCCCAGAATTACATATAGGTTTCTAAGAGTTATAGTTTCCAAAGAGAAGGTCATATACCTTCTTACCTAAGTATTTTTCTTTTTTTTTTTTCTTTTTGGAGGGAGGAGGGCAGGGCAATTGGGGTTAAGTGACTTGCCCAAGGTCACACAGCTAGTTTTGTGTTAAGTGTCTGGATGTGTTGAACTCAGATCCTCCTGACTCCAAGGCCGGTGCCCTATTCACTGAGTCACCTAGCTGCCCTGTATTTTTTCGTTTTTACTTTGTTAATTAATTAATTTTTAGTTTTCAACATTCATGTTCACAGGATTTTGAGTTCTAAATTTTTTCTTTCCCCTCCTCCACTCCAAGACAATGTGCATTCTTATTACCTCTTCCCCCAATCTGCCCTCCCTTCTATCACCCCCCCACCCCCTTCTCTTATCCCCTTCCCCTCTACTTTCCTATAGGACAAGACAGATTTCTATACCCTGTTGCTCATATATCTTATTTCTAATTGCATGTAAAAACAATTTTTAGCATTCATTTTTAAACCTTTGAATTCCACATTCTCTCCCTTTCTCCCTCCCTCCCCACCTTCTTTGAGAAGGCAAGCAATTCGATATGGGTTATACATGTGTAGTCATGCAAAACACTTCCATAACAGTCATGTTGTGAAAGACTAACTATATTTCACTCCATCCTGTCCTGACCTCCATTTTTTCTATTTTCTCCTTTGACCCTGTCCCTCCTCAAAAGTGCTTGCTTCTGATTATCCCCTCTCCCAGTCTGCCCTCCCTTCTATTACCTCCTACCCTTATCCCCTTTCCCCCTACTTTTCTGTAGCGTAAGATAGATTTTTCATACCCAATTGAGTGTGTATGTTATCCCCTCCTTAAGCCATATCTAATGAGAGTAAGGTTCACTCATTGCCTCTCCCCTCTCCCCCCTTCCCCTCCATTGTAAAAGCTTTTTCTTTGCTTCTTTTATGTGAGATGATTTGCTCCACTACCTCTCCCTTTCTCCTTCTCCCAGTAGATTCCTCTCTCACCCCTTAATTTTATTTTTTAGATATCATCCCTTCATATTCAATTTACCCTGTGCCATCTGTCTATCAGTCTGTCTGTCTGTCTATCTGTCAATATATTTCCCCAGCTAGTCTAATATTGAGAAAGCAAACACTTATTAAGACCCTACTATAGACAAAGAACTATTTGAGATACACATAAACATAAGAAATAAGATTTCTTGCCTCCAGAGAGCTTACATGGGGATAGGGGGTTGGTAGACTATAATAGGCCCACAAAAAAACATTCAGAAAGATATAAAAGTCATAAAATGTGATTTCAGAGGGGTAGAAAATGAGATGTTTAGAGCCCCACTCCCTTCTTACATGGAAGTCCGGGAGCTGGAATGGGATGGCGTGATGGGGTCTTGCAGAAGGATGAGGACCCCTCCAAGGAGCCACTGCTCTGTGCTGCCACTCTCTTTTTCTGGCTATGTATTTCTCACTCCCTTTCTGTCTATGCCTGTTCATAAGATTTGGAGCTAAGCCAAACAAGAGATCAGTGACCCCCCTCCCTTCTTAAGCAGATGAGGACAGCAAGGCCCAGGCAATGAATTTCCCAAAGTAATCGAGCTGGTAGGTGGCAGTACCCAAGTCTTAATGTGAATTCACATCACCCAGGTCCTAGTAATGTATCCCCACAGCTGGCAAAGGGCATTGCTAAGCTACTCTCTCCCAGTAGTCCTTGAAAGACTGGGGAGAATGGGAGCAGTACTCTATGGCTGGAGAAGGGCAGGCATCTGTCTTTTAAAAGGGGAAAGGAGTAGACTCTGCTAACTATAGGCTCATGAGCCAGACTTTGATTTCTGGGAATATTCTAGAATTAAAGAAGCAAGTCTTGTATTGTAGGCACAGCAGTGGACTTGAAGGCAGAAAAGCCTAGGCTCTGATTCCTTCTGATGTTTTGCTCTGTGGCTGTGGGTAAGTCATTGAAATCCTTTGTGTCCCTCCGGTCAATCAGCAGTTGTTGTTGTTGTTTTTTAAAATTTATTTTATTGACTTGTTTGTTTACTTTTAGGTTACAAGATTCAGTTCCAGAGTCATTTGAGTTTCAGATTTTTCTCCCTTTCCTCTCCACCCTCCATCCCCGCCATGGTGGCATACAATCATGTATAGGATCTGCAAACTCTTTC
>JAQQSW010004501.1:0-14424 GCA_028646575.1 Pseudocheirus occidentalis
CTGCTATCTGCAGGCCGAGGGCTCTGAAGCAGCCCAGTGGAAGCCGCTGCTGCTCTGTTCCTGGTGCTACAGCCACCTCCCACTGCTTCCTTGCCCTGGGAGCAGTTTGGCCAGACCTGCTCTTCTCCTCCCGAGTTAGCAAAATCCACTGACCTTTCTCTTAGCCTTTTTTTCTTCTGGCCTGATAAATGTGGTGACTGTGCCTCCAGTGCAGCTGATCTGCTCTCCTATACACGCGGCTCCCTGCCCGATGCCCCAGGGCCTGACCCGGCGGGGATTTCGGCCGAGGCTCCCCAACTGCTGCGAAGAGACCTGCCTGCTGCGCTGCCTGTAGCAACAGATGTGCTTTCTGTCTTTTGGGGGGTTTTGGAGCTTGAAAATCTGTTTAGCGTCCCATTTTATGAATTTTTTAGCATGTTTGTGTGGGAGCTGCGGTGCTTTGCTGCTTCTAAGCCGCCATCTTGGTTCCGCCCCCCTAAACATTCATTTTTAAAACTGTGAATTCCAAATTCTCTCCCTTCCTCCCTCCTCACCCACCTCCCATTGAGAAGGCAAAGACTTGAAGGAATTACAAGCTCAGGAAGCCAGGAGGCTAAGATGCAGAGAAGGAGCATTCCAGACTTGGAAGACGGCTAATGAAAATGACCAGAGTCTGAAGCAGCAGGTGGAGAGAGATTGCAGAAGGAGAATAAAAACTTGGTAACTAAATATAGGAAGGAAGAGAAAGAATCAGTTATAATTCTGGGTAAAGGGTGGTACCACTTATAGAAATCATGAAGAACTAGATTTTTTAAAATAAAACATAAGTCATTTCTAGCTTGAGGTTTTGTATAAACACATTTAGAGCTAGATGGGGCCTCTGAGAGAGTCACTCTCTAGAGCTAAGGTCCTTTCCAGTGATTAAATCTATCATCCTATGTTCTGTTTTACAGACAAGGAAACTGAGTACTGGAATTTCAGAGCTGGTATTTGAGCTCAGTTCTTTTGATGTGAATTCAACATTTATCAAGCCCCTACATTGTACTAATCCTTAGGTTATGCACTGGAGAAATAAAGGAAATAAATATTTCCTCCCTTCAAGGAACTTACATTCAACAATTACAAATCTAGTGCTCTTTCCATTATACCACAGGTGATTATGGTTCAGGTATCAATGGGATATCCAAGTGGAGTAAACTATAAGAAACTGGTATGTTACAGGCACTGGGATAGGAAGAATAGGTCAAAGCTTTAGAGATAAAGATTTTCAGTAAATGAATTACAGAATATTGTAGTTGGAAGGGACCTCCAGTCCAAGCTGTTTGTGTATTTATATGTCTTATCATCCCTAGCTCGTGAATGTCTTGAATAGAGGGATCCTAGTTTTTCTTTTACTACCTTAGCACAATGATTTACACATAGCATTACTGAATTTTGAGAACATGTGAAAAATAAACATCATCAGTACTCTGAGGAAAGATGGACAAAGCCAAGTGGGCAGTGTATACTCCTTTAATCTCTGGTGGAATGGGCTGTGGCAGAAATGTGGCAATAATGATTGCATGCCTCAGGTCAAGATCAGCATTGACAAGTAGAAGAATTTAGGAGCAGTTCTTTGAAGAAGTTCTTCTTGCCCATGATGATGAAAGGGGGTCAGAGTCCATAAGGTAAATTTAGACTCTCAACTCCAGCTTCCTTGGGGCTGTTTCCCACTCTCTCCCTCCCCTCTTCCAACTCCATAAAAAACAAGCTTGGAGAAGGGAGGGGCTTAAGCATTCTTGGCTTCACCAGCAAAAATCTGAGGAAAGAAGGCTTTCCTATTTTTGCAAACCTGCCTCTTTCCCTGTGACTCATTTTAATTCTGGGTTTCTAAGATTGTATGTCAGAAAGGACAATCTACCTAACCAATCCTTTGTTAATTGCAAAAGAAACTCGCTTTTGTGGACTCCCCTGCATTGCAGAGATTTCTTGAGCAACTTGACATTTATAATAATGTGCTTCTGAAGAAATAGCATTTTACTCTTCATTGGTGACCCCCTAGACTAAACCACCATGGCAGCAGCTATATTCCCTTTACCCCCCCCAGCTCAGCTCCCTCTCTGGGTTTCATCTACCTTCTCACCAGAAGCCTCTTCTCCCGCCTTCCCTTCCTTTAAATTTTCCCCAATTGGACCTTGAAGATAGAGGTTATCTTATCTGTTGTACTTGTATACTCAACTCTTAGTATAGCCCCTAGCACATAGGAAGCACGTAATAAATGCTGTATGTATGCATGTATATAGGTGTATGTGTATATGTATGCATGTATCTATCTATCGAGACCAGAATCATCTAATACAACCCTTCAGTTTTGTAGAGAAGAAAACACAAAGCTTACAAAGCCACAGAACCCAGGCCTCCTGACTACACAAGTACTGTTTTCCCCTCTTTCCCCACTTCCTTTGTGTATATACCCCAGTTGCTTTCTTAAGCATAATCTCATAATATACCCAAGAGTTAGACAGGACAGGCGCTGTCACCCCCATTTTATATGTGGAAAAACTAAGACTGGAGGAAGTTAAATCACATTGGAATCACTGGTGGAGCTAAGACTATAAGCCAGTTTTCTTCACATTTTTTTTCTATTATTTCAGGCTGACTTTCCCAAACAGTGTGGATTTTGAAGACAGCTTTATCAATTAGACAGCAAATAATCATTAGGCACATAACTATGTGACTAATCACTGTGCTAGATTCTGGGAAAACAAGTAAAAAGAACGAAATGATCCCTACTTATAAGGAAGTTACATTCTAATGGGGAAGACAAGAAGCGTGTGTGTGTGTGTGAAATATACACACACACACATACACTGCATATATATATATGTGTGTGTCATAAATATATGAAAAGCAGTTAAATTTGAAGTAG
Source organism: Pseudocheirus occidentalis (assembly GCA_028646575.1). Lineage (NCBI taxonomy): Eukaryota > Metazoa > Chordata > Mammalia > Diprotodontia > Pseudocheiridae > Pseudocheirus > Pseudocheirus occidentalis. Next base: position 2,888 of record JAQQSW010004501.1, read on the forward strand.
TGGGGGGGGGGGAGGACACTTGTGGTAGGAGGTATTAAGAAAGCCTTCATGTATAAAATGGTGGTTGAACCGCATCTTTAAGGAAAAAAGTGACTCCCTAACATGAAGGTAAGGATGAAGTGAATTCTAGGCATGGGTGATGGCCAAAGAAAAGGCTTGGAGATGGGATATGAATATTAACACACAGCCAAAAACAGAGGGGAAAATTTATCCCCAGTATTTTGTAAATAGTAAGTAAAAGTGTTTCATTTCTTCTTTGGTGGTGTAATGGACTGAGAGTTAGGAGATCTTAGCCTAAGTTCTGATTTGGCCGCTAATCAGATGTGTAGCTTTTGGCAGGTCAGTTAATTTAACTCACCTGGCCTCAGTTTGCACATCTGTAAAATGAGTCCTGTTGAATTCTGTGCTGCTCTAATTCTCGGACTTTGAAATCCTGTAGCCTTTTGAGGAAAGGAACATCTTCTAGGGCAGTGGGGGAAGATTCAGGCTCTGTCCAACCATTCCTCTTGGTTGTCTGGGACAGAAGAGGGAGCTAGCACTCCCTCACCAGCCGATGTCTCTCTGGGATAGCCTTATCTAACTTGGGCAAGACATAATGCAAGACCAGTTTCCTTGTCCTTGCCCACCCAAAAACAGAGTTCTGACTTTGGTCAGACTTTGGTCATATCTCAACCTGTCCTGAATGGATTCCTAGGGTGTGGTAGAGCTCTGTGCCTCTGGCTTTTGAGAAGGTTTCATTTAGACAAAGTGCGAGGCAATGGGATTCTTTCCTCCTTGAGAAATTGGACCTAATTCTGCCAGTGACTGACGGGCTCACTTCTCAAACTTTAGAGCAGCAGTTCTCACCCTGTGGGTTGCTACTCCTTTGGAGTCAAACAGCCCTTTCACAGGGGTTGCCTAAGACCATCGGAAAACACATATTTTCTATGGTCTTAGGAACCTCCTCTATCCTTCTCCAAGTGGATCTGCCCACATGCAGATATGCCCACATACCACTATTAAAGGGTTACGGCATTAGGAGGGTTGAGAACCACTGCTTTAGAGGTATATTAGTGGATGCAGTGGATAGAACACTGGGCATGGAGTCAGAAAGACCTGGAGTTAGAAAGACACAAAGTCACAGAACCCAGGCCTCCTGACTCCACAAGTACTGTTTTTCCCTCTTTCCCTCTTTCCCCACCTCCTTTGTGACTCATGGAGTCAGAACGAATCCAGCCCAAGTCACTTAATAGCTATGTGACCCTGGGCAAGTCACTTAACCCTTTTGCCTCAGTTTCCTCATCTATAAAAAGAGCTGGAGAAGAAATGTCAAACCACTCCACTATCTTTGCCATGAAAACTCCAAATGAGGTCACGGAGACAACTGAACAACAACAAAGCATGGGCATACCTGTTTGTCCTCCCAGCCTATAAGGTCCACGCCCAGGAGTTTCATAACCACCAAACTACCATCCCAGATAATATAGGCAGGAGAAATTGTAGCACCTTTCAAATGCATCTTCATGCCTTAGCTGAGCATATTGGATGGCTTCAGCTAAAAAGCCACAGCACTCCCAGACCTGAAAGACTGCATGTAAGTCTTCGTGCATCAGTAAGCAAACACATGTCATCTGGAACATCTATACTCTTAAATCTTTTCCACTTTGAAAAGTTCAGATTTGGCATTTGTCAGTTAACTTTCAATATTTTCTCAACTGCAAAAGGTAATTCTCTTCATTTAAGACCTTTCTTTAACATGATCCTTTACCAGAAATCATTGGATGGCTGAACTGAGCAACCAAAGAGGGTCACCTTGTCCATTCCCCTTGCCTATGGTGAGGATGGCATTTTAGAAAGAGAATGCAGAGAAAAGTCTTTTTGGGTGGTTTTAGTTTTATCCATCTAGGCTGTGGGAACATAAAATATATGTATATTTTATGAATTAAACAGGTGGATGTTACTGGGTATTTTTTCTAGTATCAAAGATTATATAGTAAATAATAAAAATGTTACCAATATTCTCCTTGCAATGCCCTAAAGTTATAGCTATAAAAATCTCGAAAGAATTATAATTATGGGACAGTTAGGTGGCACAGTGGATAGAGCACTGAGTCAGGAGGACCCAAGTTCAAATCTGACCTCAGACATACTAGCTGTGTGATCCTGGGCAAGTCACTTAACCCCAGTGGTCTCAAAAAAAAATTACAATTACAAAAAAATTCTTAAAAGGCTATGAAAGATTCCTGGTAGAATTCCTGGGGTATATATGAATATGTATGTGGATGTGTATGTATCTGTATATATGTGTGTATATATATGTGTATGTGTATGTATATATATACACTTATGTGTATATAACTGTATATTACTATATATAGCTCTCTATATGTACATATGCAAATACACATACACAGGTTGCTTATGTTTTTAGTTACAACTTGTATACAAGAATATGTCACCAAAAGACGTCATTGAGAATAGGTGAGACCAGAAAAGAGGGTGGGTAAATCATGTAGCCGCAATGAGAGAATAGATAAGCAACCTGAATGGTAAATCTGGAAGTAGTAAGTAGTAGTAACTGCCCCAATTATTAGTATATTCTCCTCTTGAAATGACTTTTAATTAATATATTTATATTTGATTTATATATTATATCAATTATACATTTTATTTATAATTATTTATTTATAAATATTATAAATATGAATTTTATTTATAAATTTAAATTTAAATATAAATTTATAATTTTTATTATAAATATAAAATATAAATATAATATAAATTATGTTTAATTTATATGTTTATATAAATATCAAATACTTTATTTGTACAGGTCTTGCTCCCATCTTTAGTTGAATATAAATTCCCTGAGGGAAGGAACAGTATTTTTTTGTTTATTTTTCCCTATTATGATGCCTTGCACATAAGATTAGGGACTAGACTTGTGATTTCATTGGTATATGGAATTTCTGAATGAAGGAACTCTCTTAGTCCATGTGTAGGTCAGCATGTTTTATGTAGCGTTGAGCTCCTCAGATAGAAATAGGTTCCCACCACACTAGAAAACCTGTAAAACAGGGGGTAATAATAAAACCTGCTTCCCATTTTTGAGGATCAAATGAGCAAAGAACAGCCTGAATAGCTTTGGAGAAATTGTAATATTACAATGAACATTGTGATATTGAATTTTTATTTATTTTGTTAAACAATTTCCAATTACATTTTAATCTGGTTCAGTCTAAACTCAGGAGTTTTGTGATTTTGAGACCTCTAACTTAGAGCACTGAGTGGTAAAATAACTTACCAAGGCTCACATAGCTAGTATGAATTATTGGAATGTAGGTTTTCCTGGCTTTAAGGACAGTTGTTTAGTTCCTATGCCATGATGTTTTTTTTATTTCTATGATTTACACATAGTAGGTGATTAATAAATGTTTGTTGAATTGGATTAAAGAAATATGAGTAATATATAACTGATTATCGTAGAACAGTACCAGTCAGACAGCATAAAATTGTGCCAGTAATCCCCCTACTATTTAGAAGTTTAGAGAAAAGGATCAATAAAGCCTGGACTTTACAGAATCACAGAATTAAAATTGGAAAAAGACTTTGGAGGTCATTTACTCCAGTGGCTTTGTTTTATATATGAAAAACTGGAGCTCAGAGAACCTCAGAAATTTAGCCAGGGTCACATCACTCAGAGGTGGGATGTGAATCACAGGTCTTTCATTCCAAAGCTAATATTCTCTCCACAGCAGTTCTCAGTTGCCAGGGGAGGCTTCTTGTATTGCCTATTATGATATTTGTACAAGTTGTACAAAATTAGGACATCTGTCCAGTTGACTCAAATACCTCTTCTCATAGGAATTTTAGCTTGTCTTTACTATTTTTTGAGTTTTCTTTTTCTCAAATTGCTCAAATTCTACTTCTGTAAGGATAGTTTCCACATGTAATATCCCTTTATTTGGATGATCAAATTACATAGCTCAGGCTTCAGTGATGGGTGCTGGTAGGAATCTCAGAGAGAAGTCCTGAGTTATTTCAGGTCTAGAATAATCATCATTATAATAAAAATAAAAATAATAATGAAACAACAACTGTATTTGCTCACTATGTGCCAAGCACTGTGCTATTATTATTTGAAATTCCTTGTTGGTTATATTTTGCAACAGGCACACACCTACCATATGCCCTTCCATCACCTTCTCTGAGATACTCATCTTGAAGTCTTCTGGGCAATAGCATTTCAAATTTTATTGTCATATGGCAATGGCAGTAAAATGTTTGTATCTAGAAGATGGACCTTTGATATTATAGGAAGGTTGGGGTCAGAAAAAGTACCTTGCAATTTCCCCAAAGCAATTCAGTTCATTCTCCTCCTTTTCATCTCCATTTCTTTATCCATTTGGTTTTTCCTGTGTGGATGGCCAGGCCAAATTCCTTTGATTGATTACAGAGTTCTTACAGAAGACTACAATGTCTTGAGGATTGATGTGATCACATACAAAAAGGAACATGTGGAGGACATTACCATTGACAGAGAATCGCTCCTTGATCTGGACTCCACACTGAATCACCTCCACCACACTGATGAATACCTTTGGGAAGCATGTATCTCTCTGTTTTATGTTTATTATCAGAGAGTTATTGAACAGGGTTATTTCTGTTCTTATATCTTTTAAGGAATCTTAAATGATCTTGAGAGATGAGGCTATTCAGTGTCATGTTGTTCTGTTGAAACTTTTTTTCATGATACATAAAATATAAGTAAAATAGTTCTTATGCATTCTACATCTTTCAGGTAATTGTGAGGTGGTGAAAATGTGGTCCTTTGTTGAAGATTACTGTCAAAAACCTGCTTGCCCCTTACCAATCTCCTGTTTTATAATTTAAATAATTAGTCAAATGAATGGTTAACTAATTTCCCTGTTCCCTTTTATTAAGGATGCCTTCAATTTTGGTATAGATTACCCTCATAAAGTTTTTGTGTAGCTAGGAGAGGTAGGTATATACTTTGAAAGTTGATGTTTTCTTGGTCACTTTTTACAAATTAGCTAGGTTTAGATATTTTCCCATGCCTTTGATATCTTTCCCTCCCTCACTTTAGATATCTTGGAAACTGGTCCCTCTGTGTGCTCACAATTATATTGCCTCTAGCACCTATCTCCTCTCTATATACTTATTCAATTTGTTGCTTTTCCAAAATTTGCCTCTGTTCAGTGAAATTTCTACTCCTATTGAGAGTACATCAGACCTTGCGATCTTAGGGTTTAGTGGCTGTGGTTACACTCTCTTTGCTAGAGAAAACAGTTTGTTGTAATAATTTTTACAAATATTTTCCATTTTTCTTCTATTTGTCCCTCTCCCTTTTCCTTCATGAACACTCTTGGATGATTTTTGCATATTCTATATCTTACCAGTCTTTATTTAGATCGGCTTTTGCCCTCCACTGCTTTCCACCTTATGAGACAACATTGTTCATAATCATCCATCATATTCTCAGGATTTTACAGAAGAATTCAAGATTGTATAGATGAAACCTCAGGATTTATCAGATATTTAAGATAACCTGAGATCCACTGCCTGTGGCTTTGCATCTGCCCTCAAATCCAAGGTTTCTCATCATCTCTACTTCCACCCTTCAGCCCTCCTCTATGCCTTCTCCCCTCCTGGACTCCTCTCCATTATTCTCCCATTTCCTTTCCCCAGTTCGTTTTCTGGGGCATAGTGGACATGGCTTAGAGTCGTGTTTTATTCTACACATTCATTCCCCAGGGGACCGTGGTTGGGAAGAGTGTTTCTCAGTGATATGTTGGGCAACCCTGCTCTAGGTAAAGGAGGCAGCCTAGGATAGGAATTAGGACAGAGCTGACTTTCGGCAAAGTTGTGAAAGATTAGTTGCCTCTTTTCCCATTCCTGCTCCAGGCATTCCCTCATCTGGAACTTGCCTATCCTGACAATTTCTCCTGAGGCATTCCTACATTAGCCATCTGGGATTTGTTTTTATTATCGTCTTCTATCCCTTCAGGAAAACCTAACCGTCCTGAACCTTGGCTTGGAGGCAGAAGAGCAGGATTTGACTCCTTGCAATCCTAGTAATGGTTATGTGACCCTGAGTGTTCACTTACCCCTCTGGATCTGTTTTCTCCTCTGTAAAATTGAGAGAGTTGAAAGAAATAATCTTCTGAGATCTTTTCTGCTCTAGACCCCTTCAGTGCTCCTTAAACAGTTTAAGAAGCACTGGGTGGTAAGGGGTTGGGGATAGGCTAGGTGGTGCAGTGAATAGAGCACCAGCCTGGAATCAGGAGCACCTGAGTTCAAATCTAACCTCAGATGCTTAACATGCTTCACATGAAAAAACTAGCTGTGTGACCTTGGGCAAGTCACTTAACCCCAATTGCCCTACCTTCCTACCTCCAAAAAAGAAAAAGAAAAAAGAAAAAAAAAGAAAGAAAGCAGGAGGTTAGACAGTTAGTATTTCCACTAGGACATCCCAACACTCCTTTATCAAACTGAGGGCCTGGTTTACATCAGAAACAAAAGAGGATTAGAAAAAGGTGCTATATGGAGCCATAGAGTGTTTGCTTTGCAAAGATCCTCTTGTTTAGTCATTTCTCAGTCACATCTGACTCTTTGTGACCCTTTTTGAAGTTTTCTAGGCAAAGATACAGGAGTGGTTTATGGTTTCCTTCTCCAGCTCATTTTATAGATGAGGAAAATGGAGCAAATAGGGTAAAGTGACTTGCCCAGGGTCACACAGCTACTAAGTGTCTGAGACTGGATTTGAACTGAGGTCTTCCTGACTTGAGGCCTGGTGCTGTATACACTACTCTACCTAGCTGCCAGAAGGATCCTTGGAGGTCATTTAATCAAGACCCTCGCTTTATAGGATAAGAGAACTGAGGATCAGGGAGACTGTGACTTGTCCAAGAACATGTATTTTATTTTTTAATTTTAATTTAAAATGTAATTTGATATTTTTTTTATTAGTCAAATCTATTTTTTCTCCCTCTCACTTCCTCTTTCCACTGGGGGGAAATAGGAAAACAAATTTTCCGAACAAATATCCGTAGTCAAGTAAAATAAATTCCTGCCTGACCATGTCTAAAAAAGATATCTCATTATGTGCCTCGGGCCCTCTTTCAGAAGGTGGGTAAGCACATTTTTTCATGAATCCCTTGAATTCATGGTTGATTGTTGAAGTGATCAGAGTTCTTAAGTCTTTCAAAATCATCTAGACAGTTTTGTTTCTGTATCAACATGTATATACAAATTGATAGTTAACTTTTTTTTCAGTGTGCTTTTCTAATGACAATCAGTCATATATGTAGGTCTGCTTTGTGAGGAGATGACTTTCATGGGGTGAAAAAGTATGTCATGAAACCAATGACATTCTCTGCTTATGTCAAAGTTGCAAAATGCACAGGCTCTGAGAAATTTAGGAATATTAGCGAATATTAGGAATAATTTTTTAATACAAAGTATGAAGAATTCAGAGAAGCTTGTGAAGATTTATAGGAATTGATGCAGAATGAAGTAAGTAGAGGTGAGAAAGCAATAAACTTAATCATTATAGCAATAAATAAAGAAATAAACAAAATAATGAAACTGAAATCTATAGAATTATCATAACCAAGACTGGTCCCAGGAAAGAGTTGAGAAAATTCTTTTTCCTCCCTACTTTGCAGAGGTTAAGAAATATAGTATATAACATCATTTTCATATGTTTCTATAAACTATCTCTGCTCTTCAGGAGCTTATGATGCTCAATATGTACATTAATTCCTTTGACTAGAATCTTACCTTCAACCTCTTTGTTTACAACAGTGCCTGTATTGTACTGAATAGCTTATAGACCCGTCCAGTCTTGCCATGGCAACGTTTATGGTGCATTCTCTGTCTGACCTGTGTTCACATCCTTGAAAGCTACACCATTACCCTTCACATATATGGAGACAAAGCAACAATACTATGTTTGCAAAAGGGCCTAGAGGTATGTATCTTGTCCCTGTCTGCTTTCCTTTTGTCTTAGTCATTTTGGTAAGTCACTGGAAGTCGATGGTGCCAGCTAAGGGTAGGGTTATTATAAGACCACAGTGTTTCTTAAAGTGGTTGCTTTGCCTGAGGAATGAAGGGAGAAAAGAGTCAGGAATTAGCTAGAGCAGAATTCTTTGAACTACCTGCTCTACTTCTAATTCAGGCCTCTGCCAGACATGAGATAAACTGAAGGTCTCAAGATAGTAACTAAAACTAATTAAATCTGATTTTTCCTCTCTGACCCTCCCCACACTGTGCTTCTATCTTGTTTAGCCTGCGGTGATGGACTGGTAGAAACTTGGTTTTTAAAAAATCACAAAGATTCAACTCTGCAGAACTAATGAATTCTTTCCTGATGTCCAGAAGTAATTCTGACCATGAACTGTTTGCCAATTAGTCTGATCAGCCAATTAATCTGAAATCCCTATTAGCTCCTCTACACTTTTTATTCCTCCTTCATTTATCATTTGGGGAATGGGTCTTATTTTTATGAATTTGACTCAGCTCTATATTAAATAGAATCTTCTGAGAACAATGTCCCAACTTAGACCCAGTTCATAGGCCTCTATGGAAGATTTGGGGGGGGGGGTGACATGGAGCAGGTAGAGACTTACTGGTGTCCCTCAAATCACATTATGTTGTCCTATTGTGTTTACCAGTAAGATGGATGCAAAAGGGAATATAATGACATCTTGTTTTTGCTTCCACAAAAGTTATTGGAAGATAATCAATAGCTATGGGGAAACTCTCCCTTATCTTACTTTACTAAAACCCTGGCCTTCCTGGAACTCTGACAAGGGCCAGAGGGAACGGTAGGGGTGTGGCACAGCTCTGACCTTAGAAGAGGTCGGGCCCAGTCAGGTCTCCAGTATCCTTCCTACCACAACTATGTAGTCTGCATACAATCTGTATATATAGAAGGAATGTAGAATATATAGAGCAAAATAAAGTCAGGAGTTTGAGGACTTGGACTAACTTTTGAGAAATTTGACTATATATATTTACATACATATATATGTGTATGTGTATATATACACATACATGTATGTATATATGTGTATGTGTGTGTATGTATATGTTATTGTATTGTATATATGCATATGTTATTGTATTTTATATATATATGAGGGGTGCATCATGTGAATCTTCCTAAGGGCTCCAAAAGGAAGCAGTAGGCAGTGGGAGCTCGTCCCTGATCCTACTGGGAAGTCCTGTGATTTCCACAGTCATGCTGAGGGGCATCTCATGTAGGTCTTCCTAAGGTCCCCCAAGGGAGCAGTGAATGTAGAAGCTTATCTAGGCTACCTCCCTGACCCTGCCTGGGAAGTTCTGTGATCCCCAAAAGCATTTTTCTCACAATGGAGATAAATGCTATTCACCCACAACTAGGACAAATACTTCAAAAAGTTTGATAATATTGTCTCTCTGCATTTGAAAAATGCCCCTCTCTCCCTTTTTAAACTTATGTTTACAGAATGCTTCAAGGTTTGCAAAGTGCTTTCCGCGTGTTATCTCACTGGATGCCCCCCAACAATCCTGGGAGCTAGGTGCTATTATTATCCCCTTTTTACAGCTGAGAAAAATGAGGCTGAGTGAGGTTAACTGGGTTGCCCAGGATCATCATACATCTGGAGTGTCACTTGAATTTGGCTCTTTCTGACTCCAGGCCCAGAGCTTCATCCCCTGTACAACCTGGCTGCCCTTGAGGGTGTGAGTCATTTGTCATGTTTATCCCGGATGCTGCTTTCTATGGAGTGTCCACGTTGGGCTTTAGGACTTCACTATAATACAGATGACTTGATTTATAATAGGAGAGCAACCTCTGTGTCAGGGGAGCAGATATTTATGGCATGAAGAACATACGCATTTATAAATATTAAACTGAGAAGTGTCTCACATTGAATCCTACTGTGACACTCCTTATCTTTCCCCACTACCAATAACTGACCCTCACACCACCTCCTCTTTTGGTATTCCTCTTATAGCAATTGATCATGGGGCTGAGAGACATTAGACAAGGCCCCAAGAAACTATTTTGCAAACCAAGACACTGAATTAAGTGGAAATGGGGACACATTTTTCTTCAGGCCTTCAGTTTCTACAGCCAACCAATGTGTACCAATGTATTACAAGGTGCAGAACTATGGTCCAGACTGGACTACATGGAGAAGATTTGGGGATTAACTAAAAGAAAAAAAGTATAAATTTGTAGGTATACATTTCACCTTCACTTCATTGTCTTTTCTCAGTTCTGGTTCCATCCTGCCGATAAAGACTTTGCCTTTATTGTTCAGAACTACTTTTAATTGCCCAGTCACATGAAGATGTGATCAGGTGAAGAAAGTCTAACCCTTTTCAACTCAAAATTTACAATCACACACCAGTCTGCACAAAATAAAGCTAAGTTTATAATTTGGTTTATGAAAATCTGTGGTTTTTTCACAGGCCTCCATGCTGCCCTTGAGGCTATGAGCCTTTGTTATGTTTATCTGGGATGCTGCTTTCTAGGGAGTGTCTTAACACTACTTCACACCGTTTTCTGACCTCACAGCTTTATGAGACAACCCTTGGATCCAATTCCAAAATCAATACTGACATCAGAGGCTGTCTAATTATAACAGCAGCTCATTTCTACTGGTGAAATTCAAATCAAGATAGTTACTGCTTTCCAGATAATTCTTCCTCTTCAGTATATCTTGTAATCTCCATCAAGACAATTATGGCCGCAGCCTCTGCCACATTAGCCAAAATCCATGTTCTCCAATTTCCAATTCAATAAGCTAGACCTGGGAAGAAAGTAGGGAGTTTCCAAAACCATTCCAATACTTCCCCTCTGTAACCAGAACATAGAGATAAAGCTAAGAAGTCGTATTCTTGTGATAACCGTGGTAACAGTAATGTCTCACACGCTTATAAACACAAGTCTACAAAGCGTTGTCCCTGTGGCAATCCTATCCCCCTTCATTTCATGATCCCCTTTTATATATCAAGGGGAAAGGAAGCTGGGACTTTGCTCTCCACTCTCCAATTCACTCTTGCCTTTCTAAGGGAATGGGAGAAGAAATGCTCACTCCCCAGGAGTCAGCCTGGAGAGTTGTGGGTCCTTTCAAAGGTCCCAGAGTGAGACTACATCTATCTTAAGATAGCTTCTTCAGTCCAGAAATGTTGTTTCTGTGATTTTAAATTTTATTTCATATCTTTTGTTTTTGCATCATTTTCACTTCAGAATGGATTCCTCCTCCCACCTTAGCAAGGTACCCCTTGTAGCCACAAAAACAAAAACAAAAAAAGAAAGAGAAAAGAAAAAAGTTAATCAAAATGAAATAGTGCACAAACTTCCCTTCTTCCCTCCCTTCTTCTCTCCCTCCATCCTTCCTTCCCTCTTTTTTCCCTCCCTCTCACCTTCTTTCCTCCTTTCCTTCCTTCATTTCTTTTCCTTCATCCTTTCCCCCTTCCCCTTTTTTCTTTTCCCTTCCCTTCCCTTTCCTCTTCTCTCCTTCCCTCCCTCCCTCCTTCCCTCC
>JAQQSW010004502.1:0-14424 GCA_028646575.1 Pseudocheirus occidentalis
TTTTGAAAATCAAGTAAGAGAAGTGGAGGAAAAATTGAGAAGAGAAATGAGAATGATGCAAGAAAATCATGATAAGAGAGTCAACAACCTTACTGAAGAAAATAACACCTTAAAAAATAGACTAATTCAAATACCGAAAGAGGCCCAAAAAGCCAATGAGAAGAAGAATGCCATAAAAAGCTGAATTTGCCAGATGGAAAAAGAATTTCAAAAGTTCACTGAAGAGAATAATTGCTTCGGAATTAGACTGGAGCAAATGGAAGCTAATGACTTTATGAGAAATCAAGATACTATCCAAAGAAATGAAAAAATACAAGGCAATGTGAAATGTCTCATTGGAAAAACCACTGATCTGGAAAATAGATCCAGGAGAGACAATTTAAAAATTATTGGGCTACCTGAAAGCCATGATAAAAAAAAAACGCTAGAAACTATCCTTCAAGAAATTCTCAAGAAAAACTGCCCTGATATTTTAGAACTAGAGGATAAAACAGAAATTGAAAGAATTCACTAATCACTTCTTTAAAAAGATCCCCAAAAGAAAAGTCCTAGGAATGTTATAGTCAGGTTCCAGAGTTCCTAGATCAAGGTGTAAATAGTACAAGCAGCCAAGAAGAAACAATTTGAATATTGTGGAAACACAATAAGGATAACACAAGATCTAACAGTTTCTACATTAAGGGATCAAAGGGCTTGGAACATGATATTCCAGAGGTCAAAGGAGCTAGGATTAAAACCAAGAATCACCTACCCAGCACAACTGAGTATAATATTTCAGGGGAAAATATGGTCATTCAATGAAATGGAGGACTTTTAAGCATTCTTGATGAAAAAAACAGTTGAATAGAAAGTCTGACATTCAAATACAGGAAGCAAGAGAAGCATGCGAAGGTAAACAGGGAAAAGAAATCATAAGGAACTTATCAAAGTTGAACTATTTACATTCCTATATGGAAAAACGATAACTGTAACTTATGAAACTTTTCTCAGTATGAGGAGAGTTGAAGGGAATATAAATGTATATATACATATATGCTTACATGTGTCTGTATAGGAGGTTATATGTGTATATGAATACATATGTGAGTATGTGTATATATGTGTACAGGTATACATAGACAGAGGGCACAGGATTAATTTAATAGGAAGGCATGATATTTAAAAATAAAATTAAGAGGTTAGAGAGGAATATAATGAGAGGAGATAGGGAGAGACAGAATAGAGTAAATTATCTCATATAAAAGAGGCAAGGGAAAACTGTTACAATGGAGGGGAAGAACAGGAAGGCAAAAGGGAATGGATCAACCTTATTCTCATTGAGTTTGGTTTAAAGAAGAAATAACATACACACTAAATTGGGTATCTTACTCTACAGGAAAGTAGGAGGGAAGGGGATAAGAGGGGGCATGATAGAAGGAAGGTCAGATTGCAGGGAGGGTAGTTAGAAGCATGCACTTTTGTAAAGGGAGAGGGTCAAAATAGAAAATAGAACAAGAGAGGGGCAGGATAGGATAGAGGGAAATATAGTCAGTCTTTCACAATATATCCGCTATGGAAATGTTTTGTGTAACTACACATGTGCCACCTATATTGAATTGCTCATCTTCCTAGTAAGGTTGGATGATGAGGGAAAAAAGGAAAGGATCTAGAATTCAAAGTTTTAAAATAAAATGTTTTAAAAAATTATTATTGTTGATGTCTTTGTGATCGTTGTTGTTTTACATACAACTGGGAAATAAGATATACAGGCACTAGGGTATGGTGATCTCTCTTGCCCTTCAAGAAAGTCAGAGAGGGAATGGGAGAAGATATAGGAGAGAGCAGATTGGGGGAGGAGGTATTCAGTGGGATCACTTTTCGGGGCAAAGGGTAAGGGAAAGATAGGGAGGAAAGTTTGTAACTCAAAATCTTGCAGAAATGAATGTTGCAAACTAAAAATAAACATAAAATTATTTTTTTAAAAGCAAATAATAAAAAGTTAAACATGAAAGAGTAATTATAAGAGACTGCGGTGGCAACCACACTGGCATACCCAGGGTGACTGCTAGCACAGGTTCTTAGATCAGTTTACTAGGAAAAATAACTTTTTAAGGGATCAATAATCTTTTTTTTAATTACATTCAGTAGTTTAGGGGGAAAGTTAGCACCCTGAACTTCAGAGAAAATACAAGCAGAGAAATAAAAACTGACTGCCTGAAAATACAGAGAAAATAAAAGCAGAGAAATGAAGTTCAATAGACTCTGGCTGCCTGAATCAACCATACACTTTACATACATCCCTGGATTGAGAGATCCTTTATATCTGAGCAGGCAGGGAGTTCTGAATATACAACCACTCAGAATTTCGACCACGGAATCACAAGAACCTTCTCATAAGTGAGCCCCCAAAACAAAATACCAATTTAGAGTACATATATATACATATATATATATATATATATATATATATACACTAAGTCATCACAACCCTCATGACTCAGTGTCTAATTAGAAATTAGCAAAAGATGTGAAAGCATTTCTACAAGGAAACCTCCCCTAAGCAAGCTTCCCTTAATGGGCTCCACATGAGGCCTATTAATGGGTGGGGAAGATCTTATATCCCATTAAAATTACAAAGTCTCAATAAAATTAAACTGTTTATATTCTTATATGGGAAGATGATACTTGTAACTCCCAAGCACTTAATCATTATTAAGGCAGCTAGAAGGAGGATACACAAAGGGTATGGGTGTGAATTGACTATGCTGGGACAATCTGAAAAAAAATAAATTATGAGGTGAGAAAGAGGGATGCGTTGGGGGAAGGGGGAAGAGAGCAGAACAGTGAAAATTATCTTACATAAAAGAGGTGTGCAAGGAAAAGCTTTTACAGTGGAAGGGGAATTCAGGCATCACCTGCCTCTAATCCTAACCCTAACACTTGAATCTTTCTCTCATAAGAATTTTCTCAAAGAGGGAATAACATACACTGACAATTGGGTATAAAAATCTATCTTATCCAATAGGGAAAAACCAAGAGGAAGAAAAAACACAAAACACAAAATAAATATAAATATTATGCCTTGATATGTATTCAGAATCCATAGTTCTTTCTCTGCATGTGGGTAGCATTTTCCATCAAGAGTCTTACAGAATTATCTTTTATCATTGTATTGCTGAGAAAAGCTAAATCTATCATAGCTGATCATCATACAATGTTTCTGTACTGTATATAATGCTCTCCTGGTTCTGCTTACGTCACTCAGCATCAGTTCATGTAAGTATTCCTAGGTTTTTCTGAAGTCTGCTAGCTCATCATTTCTTATAGAACAATAATATTTCATTACATTCATATACCACAACTTGTTCAGCCATTCCCCAACTGATGAGCATCCCCACAATTTCCATTTCTTTGGCATCACAAAAAGAACTGCTATAAATATTTTTGTGTATGTGGAGCTTTTCCCCATTTTTTTATGATCTCTTTGGGATACAGACCTAGTAGTGGTATTGCTGGATCAAAGTTTTATAGTTCTTTGGGCATAGTTCCAACTTGCTCTCCAGAATGGTTAGAATTCAAAATCTTACAGAAACGAATGTTAAAAATGATCTTTGCATATAATTGGGGAAAGAAATAAAATACTATTAGGTGCAAAAAAATTATTTTAAAGTAATATAAAACAGTTATTTTCTTCCCATGGAGTCCCTATGAAGTTCCTTTCAGGTATAGCTTTCTGCTGGGCTCAGCTTGCTTTGCTTTTAGAGTCCTAACACTCCTTTTTCCTCAGTAGTTCTATTGTCATACTGAGGAACATCAGCTATTAATGCTTCAGGAATGGAAAACAGAACTATTACTGACTGAGATGGACCCCTCAGTCACTAGTAGGACCTTGATGGCTCTGACAGGCCTATTGCATTCACAAGATCCTCCCAAGGAAGGAGGAGAAAGAGAAATTTTCCACTCCTCTAAGTGATTATCTCCCAAAGGCTAAGCTAGAACTTTAACTCTAGACTGGTTTCCTGCTAGAATGTACAATTTCAGACTGGCTTGCTATATTACCCTTTTGTTGTCATCTTTTTTTTAATCATCATGTACTTTCATACAATGATTAAAACACTTCACAATTCCCAGACTGTTTAAGGCCTTGTTGGAATCTAATTTACACCTTGATTGATTGGTTGGTTGGTTGGTTAATTCAGTATAGCTGCTTGGGTCTTCCGTGATTTCACTGGGCAACTCTGTAAGTGTAAAAATCGCTGGGAAAAGTGCTGAGCTCTACTTATAAAAACTCCTCCCAGATGAAACCTACACAGATAAAAGCATAGATTGAGACACCATGAGACTGCAACTTATGCAGATTCCCCCAGTACTTGCTCCTCATTACTCCTGCCCTTAGTTCTACTTTTCCAGTGTTCTAATTTCCCAAATTCTCAGCTTCAACTTCACTGACCAACCTCTAAGTACTAATTCGCTTATGGACCTACGATCTAAATTCCCCTTTCATGTCTTCTAGGCTGGTGTGACTTTGGGTTGAAACATCCTCTGGCATTTATCCCTAATTTATCTGGCTGATTCTTTGTCATGATTAAGAGTTGCTTTGGATTCCCAGACTTTAGCTCAGGAGAAGGGCTGGTCATGACTCTCTATTTCATCTTCTGGTGTCAGGGGGATTGTATTTCCCATAAAGAATAGCTAACAATGAAAAGTAACACCAGGCCCTGTCTCAGTCTCATCAGCTAAATAAAATGGAGACCAGGATTGAGATAATTAGCTGGCTAATACCCTACTTCCCTTCTAGTTCAAATTTATTCTTATCCTGCCCTTTTGACCTGCCTAGTACTTAAAGTTAATACCACTTAAAAATTTTCTGTTTTATTCATTTTTTATTTGTTTTAAGGGATAAACTCTGAAATCTGTTCAATATATAGAGCCCTAAATTAATGAGATACTTTGTCCTATAGTGTTCCTCTGTATTCAACAAACAATCCAGTTCCATTCAACAAATATTTATTTTGGGATGGAGAAGGATGAGGCCAGTACCAACACTCCTGTAATAAGGTAGGAAAGATTTGATCTGACTGAGCTTGAGAATAACTAGGTTGTTGTTGGTGCCTCACCATAGGATTGGGAAAGGTAGAGATGCCTGAACAGAACAGTGATTATTTTCCTATTCAGAGGATAGGATTAGATGTGTGGCGAGAGGAAGGAGGGAAGGATACAAGGGTGTGAAGGAAAAGATGATGAAATGGAACACCTGACCCCTTTCCACAATAAAAGAAGTGAGACAGAAGTATTAGTGATTTTGAAGATTCAGCCCAATGGTTTGGCATCATGGGAATTGCATGTCATGGTTGTCTAATCTAGGCTGTGATTCTGCTAAGGCTAAGATTCCATGTAAGATGAAAGCTTTGGCTTATAAGAACATAGGGGCTATGTTATTCATTATCTAACAGAATCCTGAAAGGTAGCTTCTGATAATAATAAGAAGAGCTAACATGTGTGTTTGTATAGGTATATGTATACAGAGAGTTAGCCTATATGTGTATGCATATAAGTACATATGTGTATTGTATGTACATACATACATACATATGTACATATATCACCTTAAGGCTTGCAGAGTGCTTTGCACATTATCTCACTTCACCTTCACAATAACTGTGGAAGATAGGTGCTATTATTATTCCCATTTTACAGATAGGGAAACTGATGAAACAGAGTGACAGATAAAGAAACTTGTCCAGGATCATAATGCTATTAAATTGTTTTAGCTGGATTTGATCTCAGGTCTGTCTGCTTTCAGTTCTAGTGTTCTAAACTCTGTACCACCTAGCTACAAGTGCAACCTTACAATTAGGAAAAGAAACTGGAGTTCAGAGAGATGATGTGATTTGTTATGCCCCAGTCTTCTCAGCTACCTGTACCTTCTCTTCCACTCCAAGACTGTTGTTCAGGCATTTCTTGGTTGTGATCAACTCTTTATGACCCCATTTGGGGTTTTCTGGGCAAAGATGATGAAGTGGTTTGCCATTTCCTTCTCCAGCTAAGCAAACTGAGGCAAATAGGGTTAAGTGACTTGCCTAGGGTCATACAGCTAGTAGGTATCTGAGTAAAGATTTTAACTTAGGGAAGATTACCTCCAAGATTACCCTCCATCTACTCTGCGTATATCTTAAATGTACATAGTTACTTATTTGTATGTTGTCTCCCTCTTAGAATGTGATCTCCTTGATGGCAGGGTTCATATTTTTGCCTTTCTTTGTATCCTAAGTGCTTTGGACAGTGTTTGACACATAATGAGGACTTAATAATGCTTGTTGATTCACTAAATTCAAGTCCTAAATTCAAATGGACTATCTCCAATGATTGTAGGCTCCCCTGGGAAGATCATTAGATAAAGATGAAAGATGATAGTAGTCTCCGAATAAGAAGCTCTCCATGCTAGTGAAATCACAAGGATGGGCAAGGGTGGGGGCAGGAGGGAGGCAAGAAGTGGGGGGCCAGGCAGGAAGAAAAGAAAAGAAGAGAAACATATACCTCCTGTGCTATCAGTCAATCCTATACTAGGTTAGAGAAGGAAATATGAAAAGTGATAAAGGGAACTCAAGACTTTCCCCTTTTGGAGGGTAAGTATTATCACACCTTCTTCTGCACAAAGGAAAAAAGATAGGGCTCATTGGTTCAGTGAAATCACCTATGTCTATAGTGACAAATATAAGATTTTTTTTTGTCTTTTCTGTCAGCATAATGCCTTCCATAGCCATTCAATAAGGGTCTGCATCCTAAGCTGTTCTCTAGCCTATATTAGCAATGGATAATTTCAATCTTGTAAGAAAAATCACAGGATCTCAAAATTGGAAGTAACCTAAGAGGTCATCTAATCTGACTTCTACTCAAAGTGTGGATCTCTTCTACACTAGTTTTTAAAGAACAAAAATTCTGAAAAGGAATGAACTCATTTTTTCTTCTTTCTTAACATACTTGCAGAAGGAAGACAACTTGCCTTTACAGGGAGAAAAAACTGTGATAGAACCTATTCTAACCCTGATTGACCCTGGACTTATTGTGTCATGTTGGATGTCACATTACCCACTTTGATTTATATTTTCTCTAATGGGATTAGAGGAATGCAAAACCTAGTATCATAAAAGTGCTATGAGAATAAGAGGAGAAAAGAGATGTAAAGAATTTTGAAAAAGTAAAAACGCAAATTGTGGCATTATATAAGGACTAAAGCATGTTTATATAACATGTTAAAAGTTTATAGAAAGAATTATTATATATGTGGATATGTGTTATGCATATATGTGTACATATGTATATACATAACTAAAACTGTGTGTCCTCTGCTATTATCATTATATAGTAATGGCAGGGCATTTCATAAACTTTAGTGACCTCAATTTTCTCCCTCTTTCAGCCCTATGTTGCACAACCTAAGATAATGCAGAGATCCAAGATGATGTAGAAACAGAAAAATGGTATCACCAAGAAGTGTGGTTATATTTTTTTCCTTCTTTTTTAAAAAAGATTTAGCTTTTTCTCATTGAATTTCACATATTTCATGCAAAGTATTGCTGAATATGCATTGATATATCTAGTATCCACAAGTATGCTATTAGAAATACATTACTTATCTGTATTTTTGAAATGTTGAAATAATTCAGTGTTGATCCTTTCCAAGATAGGTTTGCTATCTTTAAACTGAAGTGATGATAGTACCAAACCTCCCACCAGTTTCTTACAAGTTGTACTGATACCCCGGATGTCTAAACACAAACCAAAGCCCTCCTTCAAGAATCTTGCACGTCACCATTAAATTGCAATAAACCTGAAACATCAGAAGCTCTCTTCTGGTGAAGGAAGAGGAGCAGCCAAATAGCAGAGCAATGGCTATTCATGAATCATTCAGAGCCAGCCTAGAGAAATAACAATGAGTCCATCCTCTGGCTTGCTTTCCTCTTCCTTCTTAAGGTGATGTACCTACAGAGGAAAGAAGAGTGGTAGGCTATAGAAATGTCTAGTTTTTTTAAAAATTAATAAATAAATAAAGATTTTTAAAGACTCCTAAAATGTAAAAGGTCATGTATGGATTACAAGACTTTTCATGTAAGTGATACAGATTAGCTTTGGTAAGTCAAAAGGAAGAGGTTTAAAAAAAAACAACAACAATTTGTCATGTTTATTTGGCCCAGATTTTGTATGTCAGTCAAGTAAAGAGAGAATAAAATGGATGCTCAATGAAAGAATTTTGGTTTCAAGATCAGAAGCTTGATGTGTCCTGATTTTAGCTCACAATCTGGGTTATGGTTCTGGAGGTGCCTTTATGACATTAATATGTGTATACATATATGAAAAGCTTAGACGGGTTAAACCTTAGGGGAAATATACCAGTACGAACGTTGCTTTTGCAAGTAGCTGTTCTATTCATTTTTATGAGTGGAATTATAATGTCCTTTCATTGTTTCCAGCATAAGACAGCCATTTCCACTGGCTAGTATTCTGTTCTGTGATGACATGTGGCTAATAATTCAGCATTTTCTCCCTCTCTCTCTCCTTATGAATGATATTTAGAGATTTAGAATTGACTTTGGTTACACCTATCCAAACAGTTATCTTCTTGGGTGTGGATTAAATGTAGATCTGGATGTTGAAGGAAATTTACATAAGTGCTGTTTGTGAAAGCAGAAGGCTCTGCCTTATATTATCAGCAGAACATTTAAATCTTAATGACTGGCATTGTTGTCTAAAAGACAGTGTTTTTCCTGCTGAGAAACTGCATTAGATTCAAGAAACAGAGCTCATTTCCATTCACTCAGCAGTCTCTCTAGAAATGACATGCAGTGCTTGAAACTGTTTATTTCCAAATTCAGGCCTCCCCCGCATCAGTCATCAGCTTCAATTACCAGTTTTCCGGAGCCAAGCCATCAGGCAGTCTGACACCAGGGTCCAACCTAATTCCCACCTTCTCCAAAGTCAAGAGCATAATGTGCAGATGAAAAGGTGGAAAATAGCCTGGACTTCATTAGCATGCAGAGCCTGGTTGTTCATTTGCTTGCCGCGAATGAAAGTTCTGACACTCGGTGCTTTCTGCAAAATGAGAAAAGTCCTCTTCAGAGTATATGATGTCCTTACTGGCAAGGAAAGGTCATCAAAAAGGCAGACACTGACCTTGCTCCCTGTTCTTCATGACTAGTTTATTGATTCCAGGAACACCTCATTACATGCTGGATCAACATATTATTGCCATGTGCAGTGACTGAATTGTTTACAAGTGTCTTTATCACCCGCAAAAGCCTTCCAGATGATGCACGACTACACTCATTTGGATGTGACCTGCCAATTATATGTTATCCGATATGTTGCTGTATGTCTTGATCCCTGACCAGGTCTGCTGCCCTGCATCAGCACAGTCCCATTTACTACTTCTTTCTAACCGCTCTTTGGGAAAGTATCCATTAGCCTGTCACTGTGTAAATTTGTTGTTTTTTTTTTTGTTTGGGTTTTTTTTTTTTACCTTCACTACAGGAAATCTGAGTGTTATTGCTCCATCGTTTGCTATGCATTAGGTTCATAATCAGCTGGGGGAAAAGAAATTTTCTTTCTCTCTCTCTCTCTTTTTTATGGCACCACTGGATAACCCACACAATTTGCAATCAGTATGCATGGCGAGAGAGTAATGTGGCTTGTTACAAAGCTTGCTTTGCCTACATATAGGCCCTACGAGAGACCTGTCATATTTTATTTGGGCACAACCACTGCAAGCCACTGCACAGCTACCATTTTAATCTTTCATTACAGACACTTCTATGGCTCAATAAAAGAAAGAGTGGAATAGCAACTCGATTAAAAAGTCAGTAAAGAGAGATTGGGCCACAAAAGAAAAGGGGTTATCAACAGAGACGGCACCAGACTTGCAACCTGGACACACTCTCTCTATTGTAGCTTCCACAACTTCATTTGCATTTCCCTTCTCTGGCATTATTAGACTGGATAACAATAGTGACAAGTCAACAAATTGTATCTATTTCCCAGAATACTGTTTAGGGAAGCTGTAATCTGTTGATCAAACTATTTGTTCATTTCTGCCCTCATGTTTGGTGGCAACATCATTTATATTTCTTCTTCCCATTCCCAAAAGATTCTTGGAAAGGGAAGTTAGCCATATTAAATTTGACTTAAGTAAAAGCAAAAAAATAATATTAAAAACGAAGACTCTTTTATCTGTTTACATGCAATAAGAGAGAGAATTGAAACAATGGCAAGGATGAGCCCTTAGAAATTTGATTTCTGCAAATGTACTCTTGCAACAGCTTTCTTTATCACTGAATTTGTTTGGTTTCTTCCTTTGCATTTGATACATTTGTTTCTGGTATGGTTCTTTTCACTTTCCAAAGGGAGTATATACTGCTATTACTGTCATTTCTTTGTTTTCCTTCAGTTCCAATTGATGCTCCCTTTCTGAAATCTGAATAACTGTAGAGGATCCAAGTAAGGAGAGAGTTATCATTTTGGCACTTTTAAAATACAAGGAAAGTAGCTCTGTTAAAGAGTCAGTGAGATCTTTGTCCCATAGCATGCTAAAGGACAGTGTTTAAGAATTCTGCAATGACATCAAACCAAAAGGAGGTATTGGAATACAATGATTTGAACTTTAGAAAATATGTTGGAAGGAGAGACTCAAAAGAAAAAGAAGTGGCTGAAAGGAAGAATAGTAGTGTAGAAAATTAGAACTGAAGGAATCTGCTATATGATCTTGCCCAATAACCTCAATTTATAGACGGGGAAGCTGAGGCTCAGAGAAAGTGAAGATTTACCCAAGACCACCAAAAAGTTAATAACAGTGTCAAGATTTTGGACCCTGGCTCAAGGTTGGTTTTTTTCCCCTATAATTACTCTTGTTTCAGGAATCATATATGACCATAGATTTTGAGCTGAAATGTCATTTAAGCCAATGTCTTCATTTGAAAGAGATGCTAGGGGTGGCTAGGTGGCACAGTGAATAGATTACCAGCCTGGAGTCAGGAGGACCAGAATTCAAATCCAAACGTCAGGCACTTAACACTTAGTAGCTGTGTGACCTTGGGCAAATCACTTAACCCCAATTGCCCTGCCTTTCCCCCTCCAAAAAAGAGAGATGAGGTCCTTCAAGGTCAAAGGACTTGTCAAGAGTCATTAAAAATAATAAGTGGCAGATGTAAGATTTGAATCTTGATCATCTGATTCTAAAATGTCAGTATTTCATCACATGATAAATTAGAGTTAGATCTATGGGAAAAGTCTTTACAATCTAGATCTGTATTTGGTGTAGCCATATGTTGAAAAGAATTGCCTCACTTTGTTGCTTTTCAAAATTGGAAATCCTCTAAAATGAAATTATAGGTCATTGTCTGCTCTTAAAGTTTTAAGGGTCTATGACCAGCTTGGTAGCAGAATTTCCTCAGTCTTTGAAAAGCTACACAGAAATACATAAACCTAATATTGATGTGCTATTAGTGTACCTGTTAAGTGGTCCAGTTGTTCTGGAAAATAACTTAGAACTATAGCCCAAAAGTTGTTAAACTGACCCAGCAATACCAGACTAGGTCTAAACCCCATGGAGATCAAAGAAAAACAAAAAGTTCCTCTATGTACAAAGATATTTATAGCAGTTCTTTTTAGGGTGGCAAAGAATCTAAGGGGTCTTCATCAATTAGGGCATAGCTAAACAAATTATGATATGTCAGTATAATGAAATACTATTATTCCATTAAGAAATTATGCAACTAAATGAACTAATACAGAGTAAAGTAATCAGAGTCAAGGAAACAATATACACAATGATTACCACAATGTAAATGGAAAGAACAACCACATATCAAAACAATTGAAAGTAGATGTTACAAAATTATAAGGGACAAGCATGGATCAAAAGAAGAGATAGGAGAGGTTCCCAAACCATCCCTTGGGAAGGTGATAAGTCTGCATGTGTTGCACATTGCTCATGTTTTTGAACTTTTTCAATATTATTGATTGTTTATGCTGATTCCTCACCTTTTTTATCTTAAAAATATGTATATGATATGGCTCTATGGGATGAGGTGGGGGGAAAGATATTGGGGGAAATTGTAATTTTGTTGAAAAAAGAAATCAAGAACTTATATTAAAAAGGAAATTATTAAAGAAAGAATTCAGAGAAAACTGAAAAGCTTTATTTGGACTCATCAAAGTGAAGTGAGCAGAATCAGGAGCACAAATTTATACTACAAGAGTTATGTTGCAATAACAAAACAAAACAATTTTAAGAGAATTAAGAATTCTGACCAATGAAATGATCCATCATGATTCCAGAGGAACAATGATGAAGTGTGCCTTCAGAGGTAACAGACTAATATGCAGAATGAGGCATACATTTTTGGATGTGACCAATGCGAGAATTTGTTTTTCTTGACTATGGGTATTTGTTACAATGGTTTTGCTTCTCTTCCCTCAACCCAGAGGGGTAATACAGAAATAAGAGGCAGAAAAAAAATGGATGCTTGATTATTGAAAATATTTCAATTTACTTTTAAAAAAGAAATATCTAGGCCTAGGGAATTGACTTGATCCATTCAATTCAACAAGCATTTATTATATATCTACTATGTGAAAAGTACTGTGTAAAGTGCTGGAGATAGAAAGACAGCATAAGTAGTTTTTGCCTCAAGAAGCTTACATTCTACTGGAGGAGAAAGGAGGAAGAGTGGCAGAGAGCAAATTGTATACAGCTAAGTAAATGCAAAGTAATTGGGAAGGTGGGGAAGAAGAAAGGAAATACAATAAGTAGAATATCAGAAAAGACCTTGTGTTGTAAATAGCACCTAAATCCAGTTATTTTATGTCTAGACAAGATCATGCAAAAGAACTGAATCTGGGTAGAAGGGGGATTCATCTTTTTTTGTCACTGAGTAGTCTATAAAATGACCTGTGATTATATATCATCTTTTTCAGCTATAAATGAATATCTGCATTGTTTATGGTGCTGATCTCATTTTTATACTATAAAACTCCCAAATTTGGAAGATATCATCAATTAAAGGCCTTCCAATAGTAGTGGATAATACTTCAAATAATAATTTGAAGTAGTAGATAATCCTTCAAATAATACAATTATCCATAATAATCCTTCAAAAGCGGTATATATATTTTCTGAGGGTTGATGAAACATTTTTCAAAAATGCTTTTGTGCAAAAATTGTTCCAAATCACTAATGTTAACAGAAAGGTAACAGACAACTCTGAGGCTCTATTTCACACCCAGAAAACTATCAAAGATGACAAAAGGTGGAAATTGTTAATATTTAAGGGGTTACAAAAAGACAGACACACTAAATATACTGTTAGTAGTATGAATTGGACCAACCACTCTATAAAGCAATTTGAAATTATGCTTTAAAAAAAGTTTCTAGAATGTTCATATATGTTGACCCCCAAAATCAACTTCTAACATATCCTTAAGGAAGCCAAAGAGAAAAAGAAGGGTCACATAGTCACCAATATATCCATAACAGGGCTTTTTTTTTAGAGAGTGGCAAAAAACTGAAAACAAGAAAGGTACTCATTGATTGGGAATGGCTAAACAAACTGTCATATATTGATATAATGGAATACTATTGTGCTGCAAGACATAAAGAATATGAAGGATTCAGAGAAGAGAAGACATTAACTGATGCAGAGTGAAAAGCTGAATCAGGAAAATAATATATCCAATGACTACAACAATGTAAATAGAATGAAAAAAGAGGGGAAGAGTTTTAAAAAATGCAGCCTCCCTCCTTTTCCCATGATGGATGTGCAAATATTATATGTAGACCCAGTTGATAGGTTGTTCGGTATTGCTGAGCTGATTTTTTCCCTTTCTTTTTAATTCTTTGTTAAGTGATGTTTTTCTAGGGAGAAGAGAGACAATGAATCTATTAAGAAATAAAGGTAATACAAAAATACAATATTTAAATAAAAATAAAATGTAAAAAGGAAAAAGAATTAATAAGTGTGTAGGCCTATGGACAGTAATTTCTTAATGCGAAAATGACTTCTACTCTGTCAAAAGTTTTGCTTTCAAAAATTTGTTTCCACTGTACTAGAAGTATCTTTTAAAAAAAAAATCATTGATTGGCTTTGAGTCATATACCTTTTGCTTATCTCTTCTGATTTTTCCTCAAAGGAGGAATAAGGACAAAATGGGTATGCAGAGTCAGAAAGTGAGGTGATATAGTAAAAATGATCAAAAGATTACTAACAAGAGATTGATTTATGAATGGCATTTTAAAGGGCAGCCAGGGGGTTGTAATGGTAATCAATCTGTTTGATATTTAGGGCTAAGTAGATCAGATACTTAGGGCTAAGTAGATCAGATACTTAGGGCTAAGTAGATCAGATACTTAGGGCTAAGTATAGAACTCTGTCCATTGGTGAAAAGGTGTGAACT